>JAXCLQ010000010.1:10191179-10209247 GCA_035584115.1 Cedrela odorata | reverse complement strand
GATAATCTGGACAAGAGAACTTGGACTTATATCTTCGGGGCTTGTTGTGCAACCACAGTCTTTATTCCTTCATTTCATAACTACAGAATCTGGTCTTTCCTTGGCCTCGTGATGACAACTTACGCAGCTTGGTATCTTACCATTGCTTCTCTCCTCCATGGCCAGGTAATTGTTATCAATTAAGCTTCAGAAAAGCTCTAAATTAATGCAAATAGATGTTAATTAACTAACTAATTAATCAATATTCTGAGTTCTCTTAATGTTTCAATGTGCATAGATTGAAGGAGTTAAGCATTCGGGTCCAACCAAGTTGGTGTTATATTTCACGGGGGCCACAAACATTCTCTACACATTTGGGGGACATGCTGTCACTGTGTAAGACAAGTTTAGAATTCCTGTCTTCTACGTTATTTACAAATCTAGCCTTCTTTCTTAAATTATGTCATGTATTGAATCTGTTCTTGGATACTGGTTAGAAAAATATAGCATGAAAAAATGCAAACTAAAAGTTTAACGTCATTGTAGGAAAATACTGTACATTCACTTCTTAAGTCATGATCTGATCGTGTGATCTAACGGCCAATCTCTTCTATGTAAAAGCATGCAAACACTAGATTATTACAAGATTTTCTTTCATTTCCAAATTGCCCTTCTCAAGCGTGGGAAGCAAAAAGTCTGTCTTTCTTGGGAAACCCTACTTTTTCCTTTTCAATGTAGAGAGCCAATGGTCTTTCTTTTAGCTTTCGCTTTTATCACTAGAGGGGTCCAGCTTGACCAGTGAATAATCCTAGGTGTTCGATCTTTACATTGATCTTTTCCTTGAAAGTTTTAAGGATGAACATAGCAAGAAGAAAAGAGAGAAATACTTGAATACGATGTACATTTGTAGTAAATATGATGTTATGGTTTTTATTAATTGTGTTGAAGAGGAAATTATTGAATTTTGGCTGGTGCTTGCTGGGATATCTGCAGGGAGATCATGCACGCAATGTGGAAGCCTCAGAAATTCAAGGCTATATACTTACTGGCTACTTTGTACGTGATGACACTGACACTTCCATCTGCTTCTGCTGTGTATTGGGCATTTGGAGACATGCTTCTCGATCACTCTAATGCCTTTTCTCTCTTCCCAAGATCTCACTTCAGAGACATGGCCGTCATATTAATGCTCATCCACCAGGCATGCATCCACCCATTACACCCACATCTCATCAGCATACATATATTGATATACATACATGAATGCATATGAATTATTAATATTTGTCTTTAGTATACCAATGTTATTCTTCAAGGTTTTTATCTGTGAAAATTGCAAGTCCATATGCATTTATGCATTCATGTCTTTGTAATGTTAAAATGTATTTATTTTCGTTGTTTTATATGCAGTTTATTACATTTGGGTTTGCATGCACACCACTGTATTTCGTATGGGAGAAAGCAATAGGAATGCATGAATGCAAGAGCTTATGCAAAAGAGCAGCAGCAAGATTGCCTGTAGTCATCCCCATTTGGTTTTTGGCTATAATCTTCCCATTTTTCGGCCCAATTAACTCAACCGTCGGATCTCTCCTTGTCAGCTTCACAGTCTACATCATTCCTGCTCTTGCCTACATCTTCACCTTCCAATCAGCCGCTGCTAGAGAGGTAATAAAGCAATTAAACCAAAACCTCAAATTTTAGCTAATTACAGTAAAAAAAGATGAAACTTTTTGACAGGCTGATCAGTACTGTCAAAAGTTTGGCTGAGAATACGTTTTTTAATCGTCGGACATTAGTTACTAATTGTTTATTAATAAACAAAGAGTAAAGAACAAGTAAAACAGAGATGGTGGCGTGTGGTCACAGTCTAGCAGACCAGTCCCCTGGTCTTTCTCCTAAGTTGATAATCTTCAGGATTTAATTAATATATATTAACTTTCTGTTACTCTTTTTACTTTTGTACTTAATATATCTGAGATACTATTAAATATTGGCTTAAAGAGATGCAAAAAGAGCAAGATTTGTGCTGCAAAATTAGTAGATATAGCAGAATAAGATCATTTTTTTTCCTGATGGACGGCTGTGATGTGATGCAGAATGCAGTGGAGCAACCACCGAAGTTTATGGGAAGATGGGTAGGGACGTACACGATCAATGTGTTTGTAGTAGTTTGGGTTCTAGTTGTTGGTTTTGGATTTGGTGGGTGGGCGAGCATGACAAATTTCATTCACCAAATTGATACATTTGGGTTCTTTACTAAGTGTTACCAATGCCCACCACCGCAAGGAGTTCTGCCTCCGTCGTCTCACCCGCTCAACGCCACCGCAGCTCCTCCGCCATTCCACCACTCCAGCATGAATCACACCCATCACAGCCTTTGATTTGGACACAAATTTTCGAACTCCAAAAGCTTCCACCACACGTACGGCCAGACAAATTGGTATCCATACACTGATGATCTTGTCATTTCAGCGGTTGATATTTTAGATGATGGACGAAGATAAAACTTGCAAGGAGAATTGAAATTAAAATTAAAAACCCCCCGTATTTTCCATGTCGTTTTGATATCTGTCTCTTTTGTTTAGGTTAGTGAGTTTGCTATGAAATTCAAGGATGAAAAATATTGTAATGCAAAACTGCAAATTTGTACTCTTATCAGCTATTTCTCCAAGTGCTTATATTACTTTGTTATAAGATAGAAATTTCTCTCGCTATGATAATATGGAATGTTGTTTACTCAAGCTTATTCTTCAAACTCCACTTAATTTTCACAAGGAATTCCTGACCAATGATTGAGCATCCTTCTTAAGTTTGGAGGGGCATTGCCCCAATACCCCACAATTTCCTTAACAAATTTAGGTCTTGTGTTGGAATTCTCTTGAAAACTTGGAGAAATTAAACCTGTCTTATGAATCTAAGTTAAGAGATAATCACTCTATAATTCGTTAATTACCAAGGTTTTTAAAACTTGTTCCCTCTTAGTGTGGTAGATTTTTGTGGTCAGAAGAACAGGTTCAACGTCAATACAACGCCAGATTTACAGGATTCCAAAATCCACAAACTACAGGAACGTAAAAACAAAGCATGCAAGCTGCATTATTTTGAGTTCAATTTTGCTTTTAGACCATCCCACCGTTAAAATTATATCAGAAAAAATGGCAGTATTATCAATTTTTCACTTCGAAAATTTTGAACCCGATCAATCCCATCTCCCTACACTCCCGCTTTAAACCGCACAGATTTAACACATTGGTTCCAGGACTTTGAAAACGATAATTCATGCAATAAAGCTATTGCATGTAGCAGTACTGCTTCTAGCAGCAGCAGCAGAGGTAATTAAATAGTTGAAATTAACTTAAAAGAACTTTTTTTCCCAGTGCTTTTTCATGATTATATCTGGTGAGTTGATGATAAAAGATCAAGAAAACAATGTCTAATAATTAAAGAAGCACAAAAAGAACGCTGTATTCATGTAGATACAGACATTTATACAAACAGTTTTGCAAGTGAGCATGGGAATCTAATAATAATCTTCCACATATATATGAAAAAACTTTGTGCAAAGTTGCCCCAAAGCTTCACTTTTATAATGAGAGAACATATTCTCTTTGTAAGAGCATGCCATGCCACCACAGAAAAAAATAAAAGCCTTGTATCTTTTCAGTTGAAGTCTTGTTTCTTCGATATGCTCTGTTCTTTCATTGTCTGTTTCCTCCTTTATTTGCTATATCATGCAAGATGGGAGACATGCCCTTTTGTTGTGTTGTAAACTATATTTTACCCTTGATATCATGTAATGATTATGTAATTAGATGTTGTATATAATTATGTAAAGGCTGTATAAACAATGGTCTTGATTAAGACTTGATATAAAATTCTGAAAAAACAAAACAAAATCTAAATTTTGGTTATATGATTGGTGGAATTTGCTTCCAAATTCCCATTATTGAAAGGTATGTAATGCACCTACCATTGGCCATTAGCCAAACTTATAATCTTTGACTTTAAGCGCAATAAAACACACTAAAAAATGAGTAAACACGGCTAGATAATGGCTTACTCACCCACCAATTGCTTCAACTTTTATGGGAAGAGAGGCAAGTTGATGGAATATATTTGCTTTAATCTCCCAAAAACGAGTATACATGGCTAGTTAATGGCTTACTTACCAACAATTGCCTCAATTTTTATGGGAAGAGAGGCAAGTTGATAGAAAATATTTTCCCTAATCTTCATTTTCCTCTAATATTACAGTGGTTAAGAGACTCTTCCCATATTATTTAATAAAATTTTATCGCATATTTGGTAAGAATTTTCTCTTTACTAGTTATTTGTTTCATTGTCAATGGGTTTTCAAGTTTTACTATACTAATCGATTGAAGCCCAGCTCATTAAACTCTGGCCTTCAACCATGGAATCCAAAGAAGAATAGTGCAGAGTAGAGTTACTAGGTCATCTGAAGTAAAATACCCATTTGTGATTCCCTAAAAATATTAATATTTTAGATATTTTGCTTCAACAAGTAGTTGTTTCGAATACCCACTTGTGATTCCTCAAATTTTCTTCACATCCATAACAAATCACATATGTCCTCTACACCTTTATATATTGTGACCAACCATAAATTTATATTGTAAATGAGGCACTATCATATTCTGTCTGTTTATGCTAAAGTTAAAACCACCACCATTGAAGATATTCTTGTGAGAAACACTTTTGAAAGAAAAAATCTTCTGTTTATGAACACAAATACACTACTCCCTAGCCTATGTTTGTAATTGTTGTGCTTGGAAGCAGAATAATTAAAGCATTAGGTAAACAAGCATAGAACATTTACGACCCAATTACTCAAACCAGTAACATATTGACACCAAAAATTCTCAATCGATGAACCTAACCTTAAAGTATGAAGGATGAAAAGCTAAGCTTATTAGCCAGGAATTAGCAGGGTTGGATTGGAATGGACCACCCATCCATCCTTCCAACCTTACGAGGAGAAAAAACAGTGAGCTGCCATTATTGGGCAGCTTTAAGTAGCATTATTCATGTGCTTTACACACCTATCAGTTTTAACCTTTTCAACAAAAAGAGAAAGTGAATCAATACCCATCTGCAAAATCCGTCCCCACTATATCGAAAGGAAATTGATAAAGAAACCTAAGAAAATGAGAAAAATAAAAAAAAAGATAGCCACATCAAACAACCATATCACTTTCATGAATCATAGACCACGTTTCAAGGCTGTATTTTCCAAACCAAAGATTTCAATTTTCAAGACCATCTTCCTCAATTTTCTTGAGCATGTTAGAAGATTAGCTAGTAATTTGTGCCATAGCAACCAAACAACCTAATTACCTCAAATCACACACATAAACAATGCAATAATCTCAAAACACAATTATATCCATGGTGTACAAAAGAAAAGCCAGAGAAATCAGCAATGAACCAAACCAGCTTGTATTGATATATATTTGTATAAGCAGAGAGAGATTAAACAGTTAACACCCAAATTTCAACAATTTCTTGTTGTTGCAATCCTCTCTACTGCCTCTCAACTACCAAACAAAATCCCATCACAACACTGATTTTGATTTTTGAAACTAAAAACCCAGAAACCAGACAGACATAAAGTAAATCCATAACCATACTCAGAAGAAAGATGGAAGATGACTCATAAACAAAGAACATGATCTTATCACGAGTCCCCAACAAACAAAAAAAAACAAACGAAACAAACGCCTAATTAAAAAGAGTAAATCAACGGCCACCGCCATTTGGACAATCCCTTGCAAAGTGCCCTGACCCACCACAGCTATAACAGTTCCCTCCACCGCCGCCGCCACCACTACCACCGTACCGCCCTCCACCGCCTCCGCCTCCTCCCTGGTAACAATCCCTGGCAAGATGCCCACTCTGCCCACAGTTATAACATCCACCACTGCCTCCACCACCACCGCTTCCGTACCCACCACTCCTTCCTCTCCCACCACCTCCGTACCCACCACCACCGCTTCCGTATCCACCACCACCTTCGTATCCACGACCGCCGCCGCCTCCTCTTCCTCCACCTCCGCCTCCACGGGTGGTTCCCTGAACCGGGTTACCGTCGGGTCCGGTAACATCGGCAGCCTTGGTGCGAGAACCATCAGATTCTATCACAAACTCGACCTCCTCGCCCTCTCCGAGGCTACGAAAACCCTCGGAACGGATAGACGACTGATGAACGAACACGTCCTCGCCGCCGTCATCTGGGGTTATGAATCCGAACCCCTTCTGGTCACTGAACCACTTCACCTTCCCAGTAACTCTTTCCGTACTCATCTTCTTTGACAGAGAAGAAAAGAAACCCTAACCCTAATAAGATCCAAACGACAAAACAAATATATATATATTGTGCGAAGAAAGGCGTGGCTTTCGGGTCTATCCAACGTGTAGTATTTATATTGCTCAAGCTAGGAAATGGTGTGTGAGCCACGTGAGCATATGTATTGACTTTCCTTCATCGGTAATCAGATCTGACGGTTGGGGATTTTGTTCATCTGATATGGACCGTTGGATTTAAGATCAGGAGAGGTTGATTTAGGGTCTGTAAAAATTCAATCATTAATATTTAAAAAAATAATTTCGAAAATACTTTTTACTGAAAAGCACTTTCCACACACGTTCGGTTTTACTGTACAGTAAAAATATCTTCAGTACCTGTAGGGGTGTTTTGGGAATAGAGGTGAATTGACGATTTTACCCATAAAAAATCTTTTCCGAGGAGGACGGGCGTGAACTAGGAAAATTACGGGGGCACAGTCGAAAAGACTGTCCTGTCTGCAAGGAGCTGCTTGTTTCCAAAGTGCTTTTAACAAATATTTGGGGATAAAATGGGTAAAGTGAATAATAAAAATAATTTTAATTAAAAAAAAAAAAATTGTAAAGATAAGAAGACTGACAGTCTGGTCAAAGAGTGGTCCAATTGACAGTCAAAGAAGCGTTGAGCATTTGTGCGCTGGGACTTGACAGCGCGTCCTCCTTTTATTCCCATTAATTACTTTTTGATTTTCCAAAACAAAATTTATTTATTTATTATAATTTTCACATGAAAACGGGTCGGACTCGGGTATGTAATTTTATTAATTGATCCATGTTTAGACCCGATAAAAAAGCAATGGGTTTAAGTTATGAAATTATGAGTCATTTTTTATTTGATTTTGTGGATGTGACAACATGGACAAATCGTAAAATATGAAATCGGGTCATTTCTCTTCAAATTTTCAAAGCTTAACCAACACTAGTTGATGCGGTTAAACCATCCTTTTTTTTAGGGTCACGTAATAATAATTATTATATATTATTCCGTCAATTTCGGATCTCAAAAATACAAATTAAAAGAACCTAAGTCAAAGAGTGCAACCGATTGAACGAGTGAAAATGTTACATTTCAAAAGACTCAATAGATTAGTCTTTTGAATCGATGTCAAGTATTTAATGTGATAATTAAAAATCATTCACCTATTTAATTATGAAATTTTACTACAAGAGTAACGATGATTTATAATATTATGTCGTAACTCAAAAGTTTACGTCATTTTTCATCGAGAGTTTAAATTTATATTATTATATTATAATTTAAAATTTTACGTCAAAAAATGATAATTTTTATTTATAATATTTAAGTGAGGTCATAGATTTTATATTTTACTTCCTTAAAAATTGCCTAACTTCTAATGATGAACAAATCATGCACATTTTAGTAATAGAAAAGATAAAAAGTACAAATTATTTACATAAACAAATGCAGATTTGTACTATAATCTTCTTTACGTGGACCCAATTTCCAACCCATCAGGCCCACACCATTTAATTGTAAAGCGCCAGCTCTGGGTCCGAGACATGTGGCTTTGGGTTTAGCCCATTTCTGCTTTATTTTTTAATAATTCCATTTTACTCCCCTAAATTTTAATATATCACAGATTAATCTATATTTTATACGAAATATACAAATAACTCCCATAATTAAGCTAACACCAATCAATTTTTTTGTTCTCTTTTGAAAGATAAGAGTGTATTTAGGTAAATCCATATGGGTAATTTAAGAAACATCATTATTGAACTGAATTAGTTGTTGGGAAAATAGTTGACTTAACAAGAGAAGCTCAAGTCCATGTAGTAAGTTTGTTCATCAACAACAGCTAAGCTACTGCAGGTAGATAGAAATGGTAGAACTTCTTGTGCTTTGCCAAATATATAATCAATGAAGAAACTTATTCAAAAATTACTTCTAAATGTCACAAGGAAAAGGGTACCAGAGACTTGAATGCAATTCCAATTCAATTTAAATTTCAAGTTTTGTGTAGGCCATGAATGAAAAGCATGCATTCATGGGCTAGGCAATGTGCCCACATCTTTTGCATTTTCATGCACAAAACCAAAAGTAAATGACTGTCAAATGGGCCACTATGCCTGATGGATTGATTGAGTTCCATGCACTGGATTCTTGAAGAAGTTCTAACTACTACTGCAGAGCAGTTTTTAATGTAAGTTTTCAGAAGAGATAGGTAAATAAAGATTTGTATTTAGGAATAAAATGTTGGATTTATTTCTCGGAGACTAATATAATTATTTATTTAATTTTATAATTTAAATTAAATTAATTACATTATTAATATTAAATATATTAAAATATACGTGATTGATTCATAATTTATTATCATATTATGTAATTAAGTCAGTTTATTATTATATTTAATATAACAATATGATTTTGCACAAATATAATCTTAGTATATTTATTAATTTATAACTCATAATAATATGTGTCACTTTTGTTTATTATACAGAGGAAATCTCTATTTTCATTTTATATATATTGGGCGGGTTCACTAAGCACAATATGTAAAATTTTTGAGAAAGCAGAATGCTTCTCATTTTCAATTTCTGATTTCATTGATTCTGAAACAATTAAAGTAATTAAAACTTCAAATAACTTCTTCTGGTTTTTTTTGTCATTGATTGATATTATTTTTATGTGTTATAGACGATTTCATTATTCTATTATTTCGCTGTATTTTGGTATGATTAATAAAGATAAATGCTTAGTTAACACTTACTTTTGCACGACAGCTAGTGTATATTAATTACTAACTCGTTTATATTATGATAACAAGTGATTTTATTTTACAACGTCCCGAGATTTTGGAGATAGATTGCGCCATACATATTTCAGAAATCTCGGCTATCATGTTTCAGCCTCAAGATTCAACTTTCCCATACAACTGTCAGGAATTGAACAATGCACACAGGATTTTATAATTCGGTGGCCAATATGAAAAATGTGAGAATGAGAGGAAGAAGAATGTATTACTGGCAATTTGGAATTTGGGATCTTTGCTAGTAAACAACTGCCACAACAGGGGTCACAGCAATGCTAATTTATATACAGTTTACGAGAACGAAGAAAAACAAAACATTACAAAAATGGTTTGTACTGTCTTGATCATGTTGTACATGATTAAAGTTAGTGAAATCCTCTTGAATCCCTGGATTGGAAGAGCGCCAAATTAGATTTTGCTTCTGGTAACAGAGTTTCAAGTGATGGTTCTGAGACCAAATGAGCCTGCTTTAACGACCATTCTAGCACAATTAGCACTTCTTCTTGTGCAAGTGTCTCACTATCAGGAACGTTCAGTGCAATGTAAGATAAAAGCATCAATGCAGGAATCTGAACCATTTGTTCAGCAAAGTAAACAAGTTGAATTAAGTGCTTGATACCTCCTTCATTGATAATGGCTTTCGAGTGATTATCACAGAGGAAATTCTCAGTGGTTGCAAACTTGTTAAGTGCAACTGTTGCTTCCATTGAAACATCAGGTTCCCTTTCATCAAGCAGTTTCACCAATGGCCCAATAATCCTCGTTTCTGTTGCACGAAAAGTCCTTGCCAGATTGCCAATAGACTTGATGCTAGGAATAAGAAGGTCTGAATCAGCCTTTTCTACTATGATCAACAACTGATCAACAACAGCTTTTGCGGCTGGAGAGGTAGGCTTGAAAGCTGAGCGTCTCAAATCAGCATTTTGTTCAGCTACAGCTGTGATTTCCATCAATGCCATGGCTGAAAAAAATTTAACATCTTCGGGACCCTTCTCTAACAAAACTGCAAAGCATAAAAGCGCTCTTGATTCTGTTAAATTACGACATATGGAGACATTTCCCTTAGAGAGCTGCCAAAGTGCTCTTGCAGCCATTGCCTTCATCTGAGCCTTGATAGCCGGGTCTTCACCTTCTCTTCCTTTGATACTTGTACCGGCTAATGAAACTTGCTGATTGTGGTGATGATTTTGTTGCGCCACGTTGTGGTAATTACCCTTGCCATCATTAAAATGTTGCTGTTGATTCATAGCATGACTCTGCTTTTGCATATGGTTTTGTGGTTGCGTATAGTTTTGTTGTTGCATATGACTTTCTGGCTGTGCGGGCTTGGGATTGTCTGGAAGTTTGCTTTTCAGAGCTATGGTGTTAGCAACCAAATTCTCCATTGAGGTGGGAGCTTGGTTTACCATCGGATGAGGAACTTTACTAGACTTTGCACCGCCATCTTGCTTCACGCTATTATCGTTGGGAGTTTGAGTACTACTAGCCATCAAAACAGAATGAATTGATGACATCGGTTGTTTGCTTGCAACGGCATATTTACTATGTTCTTGAACAGTCTCAAAAGCCAGATGACTAACAAGAAACCGAACAATATTGTTCTGTGCCAAATGGTCTTGGCATTTAGGGTGATTTGCGGCCAATTCTGACGCAGCCCAAGCCACAATAGATTGAACCTTCATGTGACCGTCTTTGAGGATTTTCGCAAACACTGAGCAGACACCAGCATTCACAATCTGTTCGACACTTTCAGGGTCACGTCCCAACAATCCTATCGCCCTTGCTGCATTCTCCTGACCTTCTAATTCCCCTTCCTTAGCTAATTTCAACAAAGGAGGAACTCCACCTTCCTCTATAATCAACTTACCATACCGATCATTATCGCGAGCCAAAGAAACCAATGAAGCTGCACCATCGGATTTTTCTTCTAATGAACCCGTATGAAGAATTGCTATCTGTTCCCATATCAGACACAAGATTGGCTCATTGGCTGCAATTGGTGGAAGACCAAGATACTCGTCGTCCTGATCTTCTGCAGCAGATACTCGCAAAAGCCATGACACGTCTCCGAGAGAATTCTCAAGCTGCATGGATGTTTTTCTAAAGGCTGCAGCTGGGATAATCGTGAAAACTCTCTTCATGATGCCATTTGCGCGGCATTTGATAACCAGTGCTAAGGCTTTATCAAGAACTTGTCCTGTATCATCAACGATTCTACGCGTTGGACGCTGGTAAGGTACATTGCTATTTCGTGCTACTTGGCGTAGAAGTCCTGCAAGTTTCTCGGACTTAGCCTTGAGCTCTTGGCAGTCTTGTTTGAATGATTGTGCCTCGTCTGCAGCCTTTGTGACCATGTCTGCCAATTGTATACTCTTTGCTAGATCTTTCACAAGGTCCGCCATGGACTAATGCGGATCAGAAACAACAAATATTATTCCAAATGAGAAATCCAAGGATCAAAACAGAGATGGGTTTGTTAAGAAATTATGAATCATGCCGTTGTTTCCTTGTTTCAGGTGGCAACTTCTGATCTAACGGGCCATTTGGAAATGAAATTGTGTTTGTATTTTCATGCACTTTGGCAGTGATGGTGGTAGTACGGTGGCGCCACCGCCTGCGAATTCAAAGAGAAACAAGGAAAATTAGTTTTGTAAAATTGTAATGGTCAAACGAGATTTTCTCCCAACTTTCATGTATGAGAAAAGAAAACCCACCATTCTTCTTCCGTTATATATAGCAAAGTGAATTGGTTGGTCCACAATATTACGAGGATTTTTTATTTTAGTACAAACAAGACTTGTAAAATCCCAGGCGCATTGAGTTTGTTATTGGCTTACATTTGCCGACCAAACATAAGATATTTATAGCCTTTGTGTTAGGTTATGATTGCGTCCGTTGTGATCTGTAAATCCTTAACCACATAGGGTGAATTACACGCTCTAAAATGAAGAAGATGAAGGAGATGTACCGACAAGTTTTCTATAGAATGGATTGATGGTTAATTACAAGGGTACAACTATAACTAGTAAACTAATCTCCCAAGATTTCTCTTATCAAAATACATTGTAGAAGGTAGATAATTTTTGATAACTCAGGAGAGCATATAAGGAAGACAGAAGTCTTAAGAATTTCATTTTAGTTACAGGGTTATTATATGCAGTGAAGAAAAGTGAAACAAATTTGACTGTAAAAGTAAAATTGTAGTCGCATTCTTACAAATTTTATTTGATTGTTACTACCTAACAATTCATGCCTTTCGCACTAAGTATCAGTCCAACCATTACTTTCAATTTTCTGTTTATTTTTCTACATTATTTTTTTTAATAATTAAAATGCTTTGATAAAAACATATATTTTAACTATAATTATCATGTTTTGTCCCAAAGATTTAATATTTCTACAAACAATTACATAGATTTCTCATTTATAACAAATAGATACCACCAACTTATTCATGCCTTCATCAATTTTCCTCTATACGATTCTAAATAAAATAAATAAATAAAACTAAATGCAAACAAGTAATAACAATATATATAATCTATAAAATATAGTTTAAAGCTTTTACTTTCCGAAGGCTAACACTTTCCGATTTCATGCATCATCAATACATATTAGTGAGCTTAATTACTGAACTTAATTACTTCACATGCTTGTAGATATTTATAGCCTTTGTGTTAGGTTATGATTGCGTCCGTTGTAATCTGTAAATCCTTAACCAGATAGGGTGAATTACACACTCTAAAATGAAGAAGATGAAGGAGATGTACCGACAAGTTTTCTATAGAATGGATTGCCTGAAGAATCACTGTGGGTTGTGGGGTTAGCTCCACTTCTCAATTCATCATTAACCCTTTAGCCATTTTATCCCTAGATAAGAGAAAATATGTTTTCTTCAAACTCACAGTAAAACCAATAGAAGACAAGAAAATTCTGGTGAACTTTTTAATTTAGGGTTGTTGAATTGTCTTGTAATGCTTTGTTTGTATAATCTGATTCAATTTGGATAATGATATGATGTTGCAGGTGAAATGTCATATTGCTGAAGAAGATTTTGCTATCTGTCTGGATTTCTTCAGCAAGAAAAAAGCACTTGATTTGACCTTTTATCTCTTCAAAGTTCAAATGGGGTCTCAAATATTTTCAAGCATCAAATGTTGGCTAGCTAGTGTTTTGATAAATGATAATTTAGCAATGGGGTATGCTTAAATTTAATCTTCATTCCATTAGTGACATAAAATTCCAAAGTTGAAATCTAAGGAGTCCAGAGAATACGATTAGTTACTTCAAATATGTAGAAAACTGAAGCAGTACTACCTCTTCCTTTTGGGCTTCTTAATTTGTTGCTTGTAATTAACATCAATTGGTTTCATATTCATTATTTTTAAGTCAACTATGAGAGCTCACTGTCTATTTCCAGAGAGAGTAAATTTGTTTTAGTGGACCACAGAGCATATTTAAGTAGCATCTTTGAGTCATTTTCAGTCACTATATTATGCAGAAACTAGATACAACTCATAAATATTGAATCCAGAAAGAAAATGAACAATAAAGGAAGGAATTAGCATCTACTATATGGTCACTAAGGATACATTAGGGATTGAAGTGTCGTAGCTCTTAATCCACAACTGTTATAGAATGGAATCACTAATGTGTTTACCAAATACTTTAACTACTATATATATTTTCAAAATCAAACTAGAAATGCAACAGTTGCAAACACACCCTGAATCTTTAGCCCAAGAATGTTAAATTGACTGACAAAAATGGACAACTACAGCTGAATTTATTTCATAATGCAGTAGGTTGAAGAATCACATGCTTAGCAGCGAAAATTTGTCTGAAGATGTGAAGAGAAACAGAAGATGGTTACTGAGATTTGTTTCAACAAGAATAAAGGCTTCAGAAACAGAGTGCTAAACCTAAGAGCAGCCCATGATTTAACAGTCCCTATGTGTAAAACTCACAGCAACATTGCACATAAAGATGTTATCCTACTTTCCCTAAACTTTCTGAAGCTGTCAAAGCTTTTTTTGACAATAGAAATTTTCAGTTGCCAACTTTTAAAATGGGGATGTCCACGCATATTATAAAGATTATGATTCCGAATGTGTCCAAAAAACAAAAGTTTTGAATTATATAATTGCCTAAACCTACAAGTATCAACACTCACCAGCTTCCTAGAACTTGCGGGATTCAATGTATTATATAACACTATTATACTACATGAATTATTATATGTCATGGGCAAAATAATTACAGGGGGAAGTATGATAAGTAATCTAGCCTATCCCAAGCCTTGTGCACAGTAAAAATCACAATTATTTCCTCAAATATGATGGTTCCTTGACATTACTCTTGAAAGGGTAGCCAATAATTTTAAAGTTGAGCAGTGAAAAGTTAGGAATCACAAATTAGAGTTTACCGTACGGGTAAAAACAGTAGGATCACATGTGATGAACAATTGAAAGGCAATAATTTAAACTTGCCATCATCTACAATGATTGATTAGGCATACGTCAAACAGTATTCATTTTCTTCAACACTTGGCAGGCACGTGAAACATTACATAATGGCAGCGTTTGTTCTTCAAATGATGAAACAGCCAAAAACAGAGGAAGCTGAAGATTAGAAGAGCTTGTATTGTTATAAACTAGGGACAAAACTTCTACAATGTATCATCGAACACTCTGATGAATCGGCCATGAAATCTGAGAGATTCCAATTTACGACTGCTTCTGCTACATGTGGGTTCAATTTGGCAGGATTGACACCTTTCATGAAACATATAGTCACTAGCCTCAGTACAAGAGATAAAAAAACAAAGGGAATGTCAGAGATAATGCCATACGAAAGGCTTGCTCTTTCCTACATGTATTCATGTATTGTCAATTGTGTTAAAGTTGTGTGACATGTATGTAATCACTGCTACGCAAGACATAATGCAGAGAGGGAATATCAGAACTATTTTTATTAAGGCTGCCTTACAGTTAGAAATTAACTCCACAATATTGTCAAATTTACCCGCTTACATAATTTCCATCTTTACAGTATCGTAATTCGCTACTGCTGTAAAACAAAACCATTGGTTAGTCAAAAGCTTTTACTTTCCGAAGGCTAACACTTTCCGATTTCATGATGCATCAATACATATTAGTAAGCTTAATTACTGGACTTAGTTACTTCACATCCTTGTAGATTCAAATGGTCCTATTGGCATTCACTTGCCAACCAATAAATTTATTAGCCTTGGATTTGCATGAAAGGTACAAACAAGTTTATGGTTTGTTGTAGGAGAAATTGATCTAGTTTTGCATAACTGTACATTCTTAATTAATGTAACAGCGATTACTGATAGAAGACATTGAGTGGTTGTAATATCTATCTTGAATGCAGCAACTAAAGGCGCAAGATTCAAGGAATTTTATTGTCTTCAATCTATTTCCGCCTGGATATTGTCTGGTGTGCCAACATGTCTAGCAAAAGTAGGAAAATTCGGTTTAAGCTAAACATATGCATCTTCGCAATCTAGCCTGATGGAATTAAGACTCTGTTTGGGATTAAGGGGATGTAAATTTTTTAATTTATAATTGTTGTGAAATTGAATTATTAACTGTTACAAATGTGTTAAGTATGGAGGTTGGAGCTTGGAAGCATGGCCTGAATCCATAATGTCGTGACTCGTGAAAGAAAAAAGCTGTGCTTTCAAGTGAATGGTCTATTCTTGTTGGATGATATACTAGAACATTTCAAACCGAAGACTTTTCTAGGCATTGTAGGTGGTAAGAAAAGCAGACGAAAAAACGTGCACGCAATCAAAACAGGACTCATTTCATTTCCCATTCAAGATTCAATGTGCTATGGATGAAATCATGGAAGATAGTACAATAAAATTTCAAATTTCAGTCACATTCTTGTTCATCACAGAACAAATATGAGTCACGGGTCATACACTTTCACACTAGCGTCTGACGAATGAGATTAAAGATGAAAACACAATTTTTAGACATGTCCATTTTCAGATTTTGTGTCCATAACTACTGTTTCCCACAGGAATCAGTGGAAAGTGCAGAGAAGATTCCAACCAAGCTCGGACAACCAACATGATCAAGTTGCCATTTTTAGAGATTTTGTTTTATCAGATACTTCCAATCAAATACAGTAACTTGAATTGAAATTATACAGACTGTCTTCCATGACTCCAGAATTCATTCTTTAAACGTGGAACCCACTTGAAATTTGAGATTCTTCTGTCCATTTCATCCCATGATTTTGAATCCAGCGTCACGTAATGCCTACTAATCTGATACGAAACGTAAAACTGATGATCGGATATACGTAGTACAGTACAGAAAAATTACTTGTGCTAGCAGCAGAAATTGCTTCTGTAGACATGGTATAATGGTATAAAATATTGCAGAAATGACAAATTGTTGCTGAAGTTTTTCCTAGGAACTTTCGTATTGGTTTTCATCTGTCGGTTAGTATTGGTGTTCATGATATTAGAACTGACAAATAAGTGCAATTCTGCAGTACTGGATCGATATATCAAACAATATGCTACAAGTTTAGCAGTATTTTCATCGTGGAGCAAATAATTAGTCAGTCTACTCTCAACAGACAAATTCTTCAAGAAGAATATTCACTTACCAGACAAGGTAATTGCCTAAACACGACGCTTTGCATTAATAGAGTGTAAACATCAACTGGTTTTCACTTTTCACGCACGTATAGTCATTATATTATACACAAGCTGACACAAGAAGTAGTGTTAATTTCCAGAACTCGATGAATATATCAGACGAGAGCAAAGAGTAATATATATGCATGCATGTGGCAGCCAGCAGCTATAGAGACAAGCATCGATCATGAATTGTTATAACATGGACTAGACAAAGTCAGAGCATTCCTAGCTTACTGATATATTGCCATCGCTATATACAGAAACAGAATCAGGAAATTGTGAAAAACATCTTCCATTATGATAGTACTGTATCAAATTTAAAGCTTTCCCCAACTATTGAGCCTTGTTGGGAAATCTTGGGCCTGACTGATACACAATTGGGTCAGCTAATGCAGGCATGGTCCAGACCTCCGAAGGAAGTGGGTCGGGGGTTACCACCCCGCCTTATAGAACGGGCATGTATTCACGCACAAATGGTGCAGCATCATCACCGTAAGTATTTGTCTAAACAAATTTAAAGCCAACCGTATTAAAAAAAATGAAAATGGAAGTCAACTTCTAGCTTGATAAATATAGGTGTTACTTGCCGGCATGTCGACCAACTGAGTCATTTCCAACTCTCACCGAAACATCAAGCTGCCACGTGTCATAATTGTCAGGTGTGGGTTGATATTGTCGATGTTAGGTTTGTAAGGAATAGTAGCACAACTTAATTTTTTTTTGGATCGAAGACAAAGATTCAGTAGTAATGGCTAATAGATTCGAGTTTGTGTCGGACCGGATTGTAAATCAAGAAATTCGAAATCGATTCAATTCGATCCGAATTTTGAATTCGAAATGACTCTAACTTATGAATTTTGAAAAATTATGACCCAATAAACACCATTAATAGTTGTGACTAACGAGTATTATCCAATGGATTCGGATCGAGTCACAAATAAAAAAAAAAAAATAAATTAATCCTAATTTTAAATTTGAAATCAGTTGAAATCTAAATTTTGAGAAATCATATTAAGTCAATTCACAAATTAACCTTACATTAATAAACACTACTAATACTTAATTGGTAATAAGTATTGTCATAGCATACTCAAATTTTCATATGCTTTTAAACACTTATACTTTGTGTTTAATAAAAATATTGTTACATAGAATGTAACTTTAAAAAAATTACGAGAATAAATAATAAAGATAATATCAACCTAGATGAATGAGTTTCGTCGTGTGATTGATTATGTAAGAATATCATATCTCATCTAACA
>JAXCLQ010000010.1:10175184-10191079 GCA_035584115.1 Cedrela odorata | reverse complement strand
ATAAAGATAATATCAACCTAGATGAATGAGTTTCGTCGTGTGATTGATTATGTAAGAATATCATATCTCATCTAACATTAAAACATCGAATAAAATATGAATCAACCTTACGTTTGTAAGCCTTGCTAACATACACTTATATACGACAATAGCTTGCCCAGCAAGTTCTCGGTACGATATAGCATTGAGGCAACTCAATTTCACTTGAACAAAAATATCTAGTTAAGTCAGACTACTATTTTTATATCTATAGAATTATTCATTGGAACTACAGTATTAATTCGTTTAACTTTTATGAATATATATAGGGAAGTGTTTGACAAGTAGGAAAATGAATTATGGTGATCATGACATGACATGGCCTAGTACTGGATTGCATTTGCTGGTTGTCACTTTCCTGTTTAAACCTTCATTGACAATATACAGTCATATTTGTGCAATATTCCCCATTCAGAAAATTCAAGAGAAAGAAAATTACAGTAGCCTGATCTAATTGGTACTAATCATATACTAAGTTACAAACATCTGGAAATAATTATATATATATGGAACTACCAGCACTGATCAGTCTCCCAGTTTCTAGTGGTATAACCAGAAAATCTCGACGCCATTGCTGCCGGCCGTTTCAGTCGGATGAAAAGATCTTTATCGTAATTTGCCCGTTTGTCAGGATCGGATAACGTTGAATATGCTGCATGGATTTTCATAAACTGGTTTGATGACATTTCCTTTTGGTTCATTGCCACCACGTCGGGGTGGCAAGTTCTTGCCAGTTGACGATATGCTGCTTTGATTTCATTCCCACTGGCGCTGGTCGGAATCCCCAGGACTTGGTACAACGAAGAAGACGAAGCAGCAGCTGTCGCCATTTCAGGATGAGAATTTCTCGACGATTATGATGATGGTGATCTTCTCGACGTCTCTGTGTAAGTTGCTACAACTCTAGGCTTGTGGAGTGGAGATTGGAAATGAAGCAAGCATTTGGTGTTGCAGAATGGGGAAGAAGAAAACTTGAGATGACTAAAATGGAAGGAATTGTGGTAGTTTATATAGTGATTGTTGTGGAGATAAGGAAGGAAATTAACTAGGGTTAACTTTTGATTGTGGTTGGTATTATGTTGGAAATCTTATCCACTAGATCATGTTCATGTTCATGTTTGTCCTGTGCTGACTCGGCTTTTTGTTTGTATGGATAGACTCTCTTGTTTATTGGCCCACCTTCGTTCACTCCCATAAATGCTGGAAATTTACGCTACATTTTACAAATCATCCTTCGTATAATACAATGACAAGGGTTGGTTCAATCTATTCCTAACTTAAACGTTGTAATTTGTATGGTAGTTTATATATCCAATCACTTATGATAATGATATCATAGTTGTATAATCTTCAATCGAGTGGTGATGAAATGGGTATTGGTAAGGCTACACCTTCCAAGGAAAAGTTGGCATCTTTTCGCACTTTTGGCTTCTCTATACTCGTCTTTTGAACCTTACGTTTTCTACTCTCGTGGGTCGACCAAGAATTGATTGGGCCGACTTCAACGCGGCCGGGAAACTGACCCGAATACTGCTCCTTACGATCACGGACTCAATTGGTAATTTAGCTACCCGTATGATTGCTCGGTTAGTTTTGCGGAATTTGAAATGGCTTTTGGCTTTTAGCTCACTTTGCGAGGGGTTTTTTGTCGTTTGTTAGATGATTCTCTGTTTCAGATTTTCGTGTTTTTGGTATTTGATTATGATAATGTTTGATTGGTATTTTGAGGGTAGTTTTATTGCAAATGAGTTTGAAAATGGTAACGAAAGTCGCCTCTGATAATTTGAATGAAGTCATACTATCAGTGGTAGTGATACTTCCAATTTTTTAAAATGGCACCATGTTTGAATGGTGGTTTCGTTACTTCAATGGCTGTTTAACATACAATGGAACCTGCTGGTTATGTTCATCGAATGCATTATTAATCCCATAATAGTTTAGTTAGCGTTAATAATAAGGAGAAGGTAGCAAGAATGTTATGAACTTTATGTTGACCTAACTGAAACATTAGCTAAACTAAGCCAAAGAGCTGAACTTTATCAATTCTGCAACATAGGAATCTTTTCTATTTCTTTGATTTGCTCCAATGTCAATTGGTACTTAATAGTTTCGTGGAAATTTGCTTTGTAGTTCAGCTCATACGAGTTGCTTTTAGCTCGTGGGATAGTTTCTAAAACCTAAACACTGCATGAACTGTTGATATGATGAAATATAAAATATTGGGTATTGTAATATTTGGTTTGAAAGAGCCCTCTTTTTTATGTCTCCAAGTTTTGAGCTGTGATGAAACTTGGCTGTTAATACTGAAATTTTGCCTTAAGGTTGTTTTATTTATGAGGTAGATGATACCGAAGATTTGTGTTTGTGATTATTTTAATGTGAAATAAATCTTCTAGGTGGATTCCTGATGGGCAACTCTGCCCCACGGTGCCTAACAGATCGAACTACATTCAGTGGATTGAAGATCTTCTATCCTCTGGCTTTATTCCCAAATCTTCTAGCAATGGTGATAAAGTGAGGGGTTTTGATATAGGAACTGGAGCAAACTGCATTTATCCGCTTCTTGGTGCTTCTCTTCTTGGCTGGAGTTTTGTTGGGTCAGGTAGTATTTTTTGTCATCGTGTTATATCTAATGGGAATATTCACAATTTATTTTTCTCTTACAAAAATCGATTGAATTTTGATGTGATTGAAATTGGCTGCAGATATGACTGATGTGGCACTGGAGTGGGCAGAAAAAAATG
The DNA here is from genome assembly GCA_035584115.1 of Cedrela odorata. NCBI lineage: Eukaryota > Viridiplantae > Streptophyta > Magnoliopsida > Sapindales > Meliaceae > Cedrela > Cedrela odorata. Next base: position 10,188,296 of record JAXCLQ010000010.1, on the reverse strand, counting down.
TGAAAAGTAATCCACATATTCAGAACTAATCAAGATTAGGAAAGTTGAAAGTTGTGAAAACACCCCTTCTGTTCAAGAATATAATGGTAAGTCAGCATAGAATGAAAGTAATACAGGTATCAGCGGTCACATGGATGAGGAGGCAGAGCCTTCGTCCTCATCTTCATTTGATCTGCCTACATGTGCAAATAGAAGTTATCATGGGCCACCTATACCTCTTGGAGTTGTCAGGGATGGTGAGAAGTTTGACTTCTGCATGTGCTATCCTCCATATTTTGAGACCATGGAGGAAGCAGGACTGAATCCAAAAACAGCTGGTGGCGGGACTCCAGGGGAGATGGTTTGTCCTGCTGGAGAAAGGGCTTTTATCATTCATATTATTGAAGACAGTGTTGCATTGAAGCAAGCCTTTAGGTATTCTTCCTCTCTACCCATCCTGCTCCATGCATCTCTTACCCACCATATTTTCTTCAATCGAAAATTAACTTTTGCATTTCATACTTTTTTAGGCCGTATACTTTGATGATTGGGCGGAAACTGAACCTTAAGTTTTTAATATCAAAGCTTCGTGAAGTTGAAGTTACCATAGTAAAAACAACAGAGTTTATCCAAGGCCAAACACGTCGATGGGGCCTTGCTTGGTCTTTTTTGCCTCCTGCCAGGATCACCTCAAGTGGCTGAAAAGAAAAACTTTTCTTTCATGCTTGAGGTTTGGTTATCCTTTCCTGTAGTTTAGTTTAACAATGCTTCTTACTTATTTTCCTTTTCAACGTCAACAAGTATTTGCAACTTGATTTTGTAATCTTGAAGCTATTGGTTTGCCACAATGGAATCATAGATCATGTGGCAAATTCTGTGTCTGCTTGATTGGCAATTCTTGGACAAGCTACATCACTTACGATCACAAATATGTATACATATAAAATGTACATGTGCTACATTATTGTTCCAACTAAAGTGACATCTTGTGGATGAATTTCTACCTGTATGGTGTTCAGTGACAATTTAGTGTCATAGATGTATTGCAATCAATAGTACTTTTTCTGTACTGGTGCGGTGGTGCATCCTGTAAATTGAACACCCCCTCATTTACTATTGATGTAAGATTACCACAGCTGACTTAGTTATGGTGTCTAATTTATAATTTATGTAATATTTCTATGTGCTTACAGGCAGTGCACTCTCATTTTAATAGATAACTGCGTCAAATGATCATTGTAATGCAATTCTGAAAATGAGGTAAATCATGTTGATGAAGGTTCCCTGGCAAACATTTGGAAGAGACATCCAGTGGTTCAAGTTGTTTGCATGTTCCTACAAATTCTTTATGTTTTCGTTTTGTGGTATGCTTCTGCCCAGCCTAGCTCGAATAAATTGATTTCTATTGTTAGAATCAACATATAAGTGCACTATTATCTTTACAGGTCTTTCAACAAATCCCTGATACTCTTTTGGTGAGAGGATCACTACAGCATAAAGATACCACTCCCAGGTTACTGCAGTGATAGGAGAATCTTTTTCTAAAATTATACCCTATACTAGTGTTTTATGGTTAACTTTGGTTAAAGTTTACTGAGTTGTGAGCTTTTTTCTTTGCAGGGTTATTTTCCACAATATTCCAACAATTGGAGGAAGACTTGAGATATAAATTTTGCAGATACAAGGCCAGTGTCATTTACATTTCATTAACTAGTGCAAATTGCAAAGCATCTGGAGATTTTGGATAGGTTTCTAACAGATACCTAGAAGATCTTAATTTGCGTAAGACCCTTTTAGTCTAAAGTGCAGAAAAGGGTAGCGATTTTGAAATAGCATACGTGTTTCATGTTGGCATTTCCCTTATGATATTGTCTTATTAAATTCCTTTGTAGATTATGTGTTATTATACATCATTGTTATTTTCAGGAATTGTAAATTGGGTGTGTGGCACTTTGTGGTTGTCAACAAGAACATTCTTTTGATACCCATTGAAAGAGGAAAAATAAAAAGCAAAGAACAGAGAAGACTATGACAGAGATTGGTTATTGTCATATCTTTCAGTTTTATGTGTTGCTGTTTTAATCTTTGTCCTCGTGTGAATTTATTGTTGCTATGCCGACTTTATTTTGTGTATTTACAGCTTCCAAGTGTCAAAATAACTGAAAATCAGTTAATCAAATAGAAGATAAGGTTGAGATTGGAATGTGGAGTTGCTATGAAAGAGCATCACTAAATATCAAGTATAAGTGGGCATATACCAAACATTTAACTGCTGTTCTTCCTTTAAGATGATTTTGAGCTTAAGTTCCAGCAACATTCCCATGTAATAAAGAATTTTCTGGTGAAAGAGAATCAAAGATACTGGTGGCAGACTCTGCTGGCTCTTTCTTTTGCAGAAAGAGGTGGTGTATAATCCATAACGAGCAAATCAACCAACAGAAGAGAAGCACATAAATTTTTATTTCAGCTTGGTTGAAATGCCTAATTCAATTTAAATGGAGGAAAATCTCATTAAAAACCAAGCTAATACACAATACAAATCATCTCCCCTAGGCCCTATTGCAGTTTACATACATAGCGAAACTACACAAATCCTTATCGTGTTTTTGACATTACAAACATATTAACACTCAAACAAACAAGTGAACAATCGACTCACTGACAATAATAGAATGCAGAAATTGGAAAGATTTGTGAAATAATGATGAGAAGAACGCAACAGAAACTGTATAAATTTCTCAAGCTTTCCCTTCGATCCTCGCATGTGTAAGCCCGACGCATGTGTCAACAAAATCTTCATCTATGAAATCTGTAGAGAAGATCTGCAACCGATCAGCACATCCTTTAGCGAAGCATTGATTTATAAACAGCCTAGCATATCCGTGAATCCGCCCAGTCACAGGTTTAACACACAATACTGGGTTATCTGGCTTTGGCGTAACAGTGTTCTCGACCCTGTAAAAGTATTTTCTCGACGAAACTGGTGGCTGCTGACTCAAATGCTTCATATTGCTGTCGAATTTTGTCGATGGCAAATCTGTGTCGATCCAATTATCCTTCAAATGTCCGGAACTCCATAAGGGTCCTCCTGCCTTGGGCTGTGGCGATTTCCTTGGCTTCCATACGCAAATTATTCTCTTTGGCAACAATTCTGCTATGGATTTACCAAAGACATGATCATCCTGGGGAATCAGAAACTCTCCAAGTTGCTCTTCCAGGTACTTGTCAAAATCAGGAGAATCATTATGCCCGAATTCCGTGCGGATTTCCAGGATTATAATCTCTGATTCCGTCTCCGACAAAAACTTCTTGATGTCCTTGATCACAACATCAACGCTGTATGTCAGAAGGATCCCATGACAAACTCGACGATTCTCCTGAATCCGAATATCAAGAACCCTAGTGCCTTTCACAAGCTGCTGATAGATAGACAAGTTTTGGCACTGCGCAAAAGGGCGAGATATAAACGGAATTCCAATCTTGTTGGTAGCAGAATCATGAGTTCCGGGCCACACAATCTGGTTTATTCGAACCTTCTCAGGATTCAACCCAGCCATCCAATTCTTCCTGTCTTCAGGGCGATAATCACAACCAGGGAAATCAACCCCGCTGTTTTCACAGAGATCACTGAGAACTTTCTTCTCCGTTGAGACAGCTTTTCTCTTCACCTTCAGCTTAGAAGCCTGAGCACCCATTTTTTCCCAGAAGAAATAATCTTCTTCTTCTTCTTCTTCTTCCTTCTCTTTCTTCCTGGAAATCCAACAGGCTGTAATGAACAGAAACGATTTAGCATTATAACCACAAAATTAATGGGAATTTAATTTATTATATTTTTGTGGGGACGTTAGACTTGTTGGATTAATTGTAGAGACAATGACACATTATTTAACCAATCTTGCTTGTGAATTATTGTCAATGAACACTGATGAGTTGGTGAAATGAAAAACGATGATGTGAATGGGTAATTGTCTTCTTTTGTGGGCCGTCTTGTTTGCATTATTGCTGAGGAGTCTTAATCGAGTTTTATGTCTGATTGGTCCACTTGTTTTGTATGGATGTCTTCATTATCACCTCCCTTCTCTGGATAAAGAAAGTCCCACTTGTACAGTATTTATCCAATAAAAAAAATCCATGTATAGACATACAAAAATCCACTTTTTAATTAATTTAATTATTGCAAAATGTTCTTCTTTGGTAGGTGCAACTACCCCATCTTATAAAGACGTACAAAAATCTCTTAAAAATGGGTAAATCAAAAGTAAAAAGTGATCAGTATGGCAACATAGTAATTAGTGTATTTAATTAAACAAGCTTTTGGATTGTAAAGTAACAAGAGATCTGAGCCAACTTTATGGACCAAAAGGAACCCTAACCCTAACCCTAACCTAACCCAGAACAAAAATGATTAAACCTTAGCACAATATGCTTGTAATTCATGTGAAAATGAGCTGGAAAGATCATTTGAATTGATACTGCTACTGTATAATGTGGTCAACCAAATTAAGAGACGAAGAAACGTTCAAAGAAGTTGCTAATTAGATAATAGATTAGAGCTTATTCGCCATTATTTTTAAATTAATATTTTTATAAAATAAAAATAATATTATTTAGTTATTGTATTTTGAATATGAGAACGTATTTAATATCATATTTTAAAAATTATATTATGAAAATAAAAAAGTTTGATTTGAGTGAAATGAATATTTTATGATATATTTTATAAAATAGATAAAATAATTTAAAACTGTTTTATGATTTTACGTTATAAATGTATAATTTATATTTTTTATTTTATAAGTTTAATTTTAATAAAATAATAAAAGATTGAATATATAAAATAAAAATAAAAATAATAATAAAAAATAATACTGGAGGAACCCTTAGTCTCTTGTATTTGTTCTATGAGATGGTTGCGATTGTCCAAATAATTATATATAGCTTCACATAAGCATGGGAAAGGGAAACGATTGTATGGTTGCTTAATAGAAAAGATTAAAATAGCTGCTACTGCTCTCGTTCACAATTCTATTTAGATTCTGGAGAACACCATTTCTCAATCTCAAAGTTGACCCACCTCCTGGAATACATTAATACAATCTGCTTCTACCCCTCCTGCCATTATTTTTATCTAAACGTTACCATAAAGTTGATTCCAATTCTTAATACCATTATGACTAGATGGGCTGAACAGAAGTGCTGTGTTGGGCCAATTCTTTGGCCTGCAGAAACCTGACAGAGTTAACCTACGTATGCATTATTGTAATCTTATGTATACATGACATGACATTGATACTTTGTACTTCTTAATAATATTCTTTGACTAGATGGGCTGAACAGAACTGGTTGTGTTGGGCCAATTCTTTGGTCTGCAGAAACCTGACTGAGTTAAACCTATGTATGCGTATTGTACACCTGTGATTAACAATTATAAAACTTTATTTAGAGCTATACAATATTAAAAAATTTATTATTATTATTATTGTGTATTCACAAGTGATACTGATAACTCAAAGTACATAATAGTTTTGTAGAAACTTGTGTTATTCTATGAATGTTGATCGATTAAAGGAGAAAGAGATTTTAAATTCTATAGATAATTTTATTGCAACATTTCTCACATTCTATAGATAATTTTATTAATGTGTTTTGAAGTTTGAGTTTAATACAAATGTATGTGATGTTTACATATATTATATGTATAATTGTATATGTGTATGTGTTATGTTGGTGTGTTATGTCGATGGCCTTGGGACAGACGATGCAGACGATTGATTTTGACCTCAAAATTAGTATCCTTAAGTTTAAGACTTATTATTCATTTTTTAATTCAACATTAAACTCGATTAGATCCATATTTTAAAAACTTGCCTAGAGTCTTTCAAAACTCAAGGCTGGCTCTATTTAAACAAATATTCAGTTTATTGACTAATAAAATCATTAATTAACTTTATATAGATATATAGTTCAATGGTTGATGTATTATATTAGTATATACATATATCATTTTTTATTTCTTTAAAACTATGATGCATATAATTTATTATTATTAAATCAGTTTATATAAATAAAATTTGAATATAAATTTAAGTATAATAATACTTATTTACCAATACATCAATAAAAGTGCTAATAATTAAACACATAAATAATATAAATTAAAGTGTCATCGTAATATTACTCTAACATAGAGAGAGATTTAAGTGAGACATCGAAATCATTCAATAAAATTATATTATATGTTTTATTTTTTTTCTCTCATATTATAATTATTATCATGATTAATCGATTTTAAAATAATTATATATATAGCAAGATTTGATTAGATAAGTGTATGAATAATGAAATACATCCATTTTTACCTTAAACTTATTTATTTTTATATTATTTTTATTTATTATTATTATCATTCCCGTCAATTTATATAAAAAGAATTTGTATAAAAATTTATATACAATATGATGGATACACTACACAATACAGCAATGGTGCCCTAATGAAATCAATAAAGTAGAGAGAAGAACAATTACACCAATTCCAGCTATTTGCTGTAGGTTTAGGCATTTCGGACGTGGGGATCAGTCTAGTTCTTGATATCATCAGAAAACAAAAAAAAAATGTTGGGATCCACCAGAACAACAGCCATTAATAACACTTTACAGCTTGCAATTTCCATTAAAATAACTTGAACTTATCTGAAGATCCTCGTACTGTTTAGGTAATTAATTAATTAATTAATTAAATATACAATATAGAAACCCCCAACAATGATCCTTGCATAATTTTAAATTTTAAACTTGAGTGTGAACACAAAGTAAAGTATGCCCATTTCATATGATACATAATGTTGAAATGTAATATCATAAATCTGTTAAAGGGGTTTCATTATCTTCCAACTTGTTGTTTTCTTAAGGTTTAAAAATCATAAATCATTATATAAGACATATTTTGGTCCATTTCTTCACAATTATATAAAGATATCATGGAGTCAACAATTACCCATTGTTGTCGGTATAACGATTCCAAGAGATGATTGGTAAGTTAACATAAACAGAGAATGTATAACAAAGAAGATAGGGTTAAATATAAAGTATATGGACTCCCACTATAAAAATGGTGATCAAGAGACCAATTACAGCTAAGATTCTCAAATTCTATATGAATAAAGCTATAATTTTATTCATTCCACTCAAATAAAAAGACAATTTCATTGGAACATAGTTGAAGCGGGCTGAATTTATAAAAATTTTAAACCAATTTTTAAAGTACTATCTTTATTAAGTCTAATATTGAGTCTTGAGTTGGGAAGTTTGCAAGTTTTTAAAATATTAAAATATTATTCTTATCGAGTATAATATTAGGTCGGAAAATTAACAATAAATTTTAACTTAATGCCACCACTAAACATCAACTATAGCTGCCAAGAGATTATATTAAATAATTTTGTTTGGGATTAAATGGGCAGGCAGATGAAGTAGTAGTCCCTTTCTTTTGTAACTTGGTCAATGTTATCTATAATCACTTGATGATTGACACTCGGCCTAGTTCGTTCTGAGGAAGAAAAAGAGTTTATATTAATATTAATTTGATCCCTAATCCTTATTGGTAATTCAAGGAAACATCGTATCTTTTTTGGATTTTGATATCACGATTCATCACAAGGGCCTTGGCCAATCAAAAGCTAAGCTCATTGTACACTGATAAACATTTTATTTCACCAATTTCTTACGTATGAACTACGGTTTTAGGCTATGTTTAATCAAACCCTAATGCATAAAACACTGCCGCACACAGCCCATGTATTGGCTGAAGAAAAGTATAAATGGAGAATGCATTTTGTAATACTATTAAAAAACTAAATAAATCATGTTATCTAAGTGTTCACTAGAGCTTCATTTGGCTTTTGATCACAGAATCGATCTTGATATTATGAATCAGTACTACAGTTATATAAGGTTGCTTGCCTCATGCAGGATCTTAGAATTTATGAGACTGTCTATGTTACTAATTTTGTTTGTTTGAGCTTGTATTAATCATCTGTGTATCTAAATCATCTTCAACTCGAAGATAAGCTTTTCCATGGACATGTCGACATGCGGTCAGTTCAGACTTAAAAAATTATTATCTTACTGATTATCAACTTCCGTTTTCGGTTCGTTAATTAATAAACTTTGGTTTTATATATTTCTTTTAAGAATTATCTTACCTACGCTAAGACTTTCCGCATATTTCACAAACCATTGCCCCCTTTTCTGAAGACAAAATAATGTTTAGCCCGGTTGAAAATAATATTAAATTTTAACAGTTTAAGTCTAACAGTTGAATAGATATTGTCCGCTTTATGCATAAAATTTTCGTTTTCGGTAGACAAAATAATGTATTATATTTGTATATACATTATTATTATTTTTATTATTTCTTTAACAAATTGTAGAAATTAAGTATTTATATTTGGCAAAAATGCATGCTTAATTCAGTTCAGTCATCTGTGCCCGGTTACTTTTCTTCCCCCGCTGCGATCGGCATAAAAAATCACGGCGACAAGAATCATTGAGATGAACCAACATATGTTTTAAAGAGTATTACTCCTATATGCATTTTACAAAAAATGTAAATGTATTTGAAGAAGAGAAAGACTCGTATTCATTAGTTGTATGTACTCTTCATCTAATTATTTCAATTTAAAGAACTAATTTGTTAGCCAAAGGCAACAATTTCCTAAAAATCACTTCATCTTTTTCATAAAATACCATTCATTAAATGAACTATGGTTGATTGATGGGCTACACACACACACACATATATCCTCTACCTAGCTTAGGATTTCATGAATATCTAGATCTCACTTCTTCATCCCTTTGCTGATACTGAATATAACCTACCAGCTTAAAACTGAATAGAAATTGTATAATCAAAACCAATATTTGATGGCATACATATTATTCTCTTGGCTGAGCTAAGATTCCTTTTTGATCATCTAAACTTATTCAATCCTTAAAAAATTCTTTAACACACACATGCATGCAGAATATGCTCTGCTCTCTCATGATCATTTTTCTCTCGAAAAGCCAGCTAAATGTCTACTTGTATGTAAATAAATAACAAGTTGGTATTTTCTTTTTCAAATAAAAAGTAAAGAATCGAAATGGGTTTGTGATTTCTAGGTTGGTATAACCAATAAAGTTGATACAAAATGTACTTTAATTTTCCTTCAATTTCTTATTTTCTTGGATGGGGTTGATGATTGACAGATGCACCTTCCCACTAACCAAACATCCAGAAAGAAAGAGAAAGAAGAATCAGGCCTTTTTCTTTTTTTACAGTAGGGTTGCGTGCTTATGCCACAATTTCCTATTTTAGAAACCTTAATTGAAACAAAAATAAATAAAACAAGACAGTCAGGTTCAGTTTTGTCTTCCATTCATCATTTTCCTTCGAGTAGCCGCCACCGGCAAACTACCCACTTCAAAAATACCAGCCTTAAACTATTTTCCGATCAGATTTGGTAATTGCTTTTGTATCTAATTGTTAATTACAAATATGATAGGTATTAAAGTAAAGGATGAAATCAGAAGAGAATCTTTTATCTTTCATAATTTATGGTAATGCCTCCCCCATGCCTCCCCCACAAGTGAGTAGGGATAAGCCAATCCTGGAGTTTTCTTCTCAGATCTAACGTTTGATTGCTCAACAAATTCATAAATAATGTGATTAAAAAATCAAATAAAGAAAATAATACTTGCACACATGCCTGTGCATTTGGCAAAAACACTAGCTGTATTGGTATTAACTATAGATTTTGTTTATGCAAATTAAACCAACTGTAAATGGTGTTTATTAATTGAGGGCTTAATGTTCCATGATGTCACTTAATGTTCACTAATTATAATTAAAAGTTTCTTTTGTTAAACTATTAGAGTTGTGAAGGAGTCATATTGTACCTAAAATTCCATTATTAATAAACATAATTAAATTAATAAGCCAGATGCATGAATGTTTGCTAATAGTTTTCTTTATCAGTATATACTATATGAGAAGTCCGAGACTTGGAAATGCTTAAAAGAATAAACCCAATTATATCTTACAATTAAGCAAAATTATTATTGCTAAGTCAAGGTAGACTCCTAATTACCACCTTTTCAAATTGTAAAAATCATCAACCAATTACACTATTGTCATATGTTCAATTATTAATTTTGTAATTAAATATTACACAAACATATATCAAATCACTACTAATTATAATGTAGCAAAATTCAAACTTTTTTTTTTTTATGTAGTCTTAAGAGTGTTATCATTTCGATATAAATAACAAGATACATAGCTAAATATAGACAAAATTTGAGTATAAAATCATTAAAAGTATCAATAATGTAAAAGAAAGATAAGATTTAATATAATTTACATTCAGGGCGACTCTGAGTTTTGAAAGGCTCTAAACAAGATATAAAATGTGATTTTTATCGAATCAAATATTGAACTAAAAAATAAATAGTAGTGCACAACTATTCTTAAATTTAGACTCTAATTTTAAACCAAAATTTAGGATCATAATCATCCGATTATATTGTTTGTGCCAAAACTATCATTGTTACATTCAAACAAGACAAAAAAAACCAAAATGGAGCTTAATTCATTCTATTAAGCAAGAAAAAGAGTCAAACTTTAATATACAAGTAAATTTTTTTGACGTTTTGAGTTACAATAATTGATTAACTTAATTTACTTAATCTAATTTGATTGTATTATCTTTATAATTATTAATGTAGTAAATATTGAATAGGTATATTTCAAACTATACTATCTCATATAAAAATAATAATAATAATAAATAGACTTGAAAGCGTATATATTAAATAATGATTGGAGTCGTGGCAATCATGCTTCACATTTTGTCAATTGTAGAAAGGGTTTTAAAACGTTTTTCTCTCCAAACCCCAAAGAGAGTACGGAAAACCAGCCCTCGGTTTTGCTAGTAACACGTGTCAGTCATCTATTTGTTTCACACTGCCATTAATTCCACTATTTCAATACTCACCCCACGAATCTGGGGCGCTTTGAAAGTCCGAGGAAACCCTTCCCCCTTACTCGCGAGTTCAAAATATCTAAACTCGCTATCTCCCGCTTACACTTGTCCGTATCAATCTCTGTACTAACTTTAACCGATTTCTCGATTCTCTTAGGGATGTCAATGCGCTCTTGTTAGATTCACCCCGACAAATGTCGTTTTCAAAAAGCGAGTAGATAATATTTGTGTATCCGCGAGTAGAGAAATTAAAAACCACTAAGCTGTTTTGGGCGGACAGAACCGCTCCATGTTTCCTTAAATAAGAGTTTTGTACTTGTCCTAAGAACCACTTTCGGCAAATTTCCATAATCGACATCTCTCCAAAAGCATCGATTACCCTTTTTAATCTTCTTCTTCTTCTTCTTGTTCGTAGTCAAGGTTAGAACAAGTAAGTTATGTTCTTTCTGGTGACCTAATTTGTTTTGTTTATATTTTGTATGTGTTCTTGAAAATATTCTTTGGAATCTCCAAGTTTGATCTTAATCTGTAGGATTTATTTTGTCGTCTGTTGTTTGCTTCAATATCTCTGCTGTATGCAGTGTTAGTAATCTATTTAGTTGGTTTAATCTATTTAGGAATAAAAGGAGGGTGGTTGGAACCCTAGACGAGATGGGGAGGGGGAAAATTGTGATCCAGAGGATTGACAATTCGACTAGCAGACAAGTGACTTTCTCGAAGAGAAGAAGTGGGTTGCTGAAGAAGGCGAGGGAGCTTTCGATACTTTGCGACGCAGAAATGGGACTGATTATTTTCTCCAGCACTGGCAAGCTTTATGAATATGCAAGCACAAGGTTTGATCATCTCTCTATATTTCTTCATGCTCAAAATTATTAATATTGCATATTATTGATTGATTTCTCTTGTATTATTAGGTATAATTTTTGTGCATATGTAAATTTATTTGCTAGCCAACTCTATGCTTTATATGGCCTTTCTTTTTTGATCTTCTTCTATTTTCAGCATGAAGTATATGATAGTTCAGTGAATGATTTTCGATTGGGATATTGCTAATACATAGGATTGAAGCTAGTGTTTGTGTTGCATTGAGTTTACATAAAATATAGCAGGCCACCTTTGGATTGTAAGACCATTAAAATAGAGGATTGAAGTATGTAAGCTGTGATTCGAAAAGAGAATCGAAATTATGTAACATTTGTGGATAGATTAGTGAGAAGCATCTTGTATTTTACAGCAAGGTATAAATTCTTACTTGAGATGTAGAAATGGCTTAAGATTTGTTACACCTTTAGTCCATTTGTAAAGGAAGTGAAAGGCTTGTTAATTTGCACCATTTCTCTTGGTAAGTAATGTCGTATTTAGACTGCTGAGGAGGCATCAAGAATAAGTGAGCAAACAAAAAGGTCTTTTATTTTATTTTTTTCTTAAAAGAAATATTCAACCGGGAGTCTATAGAAAAAAGAAAAGGTTTAAACGTGGTACTGTCCACGACTTTCCTAGGAGGAGATTCAATAAACAATGCACATAGCATACAACTTTAGTGACAGAAAGCTCCATGCTTTTTCATTCATCGATATTGAGGCAAACGTGGATGCATTTTCTTTAGTTTTGTCAGATGAAACTTGTACTAAAAAGCTTCAATCAATCTTGTTTATCTAGTTAATGTTTATATCTGTGTAAAGTGAAGACATATTATTCCTCCGTTTGATCATAACTTAGTTTACCGAGTATGACTATGTTCTGCATCACGATGCCATTATAATAACACACTAATAATTCGGACAAATATTCTACAGTTTATGATATTTAAACCCTAGCAGCTTATGATATTTAAACCTTAACTTATCATAGTCTCCTTATAAGTCCTCGATCTGTTATTACAAATCTAAGTATATGTTGTTAAATAAATTGCTTTTCTTATTATTATATTGTGTTCATATCAGTTTGGTATGTAAAATTTGCATTACTTAGTCCCGTAAATAAAAGAATAGCCCAAGTTGGAAGGGATAATATCATGCATATGGGTAATATGCATTCATTGAGCATGCAAGTTTGGAAACATAAGGACATCTAATGTAAGTTACATTAGGAGTCTCAAAAGGAATAATCA
>JAXCLQ010000010.1:10145887-10159569 GCA_035584115.1 Cedrela odorata | reverse complement strand
TCTCTTCAGCTGACATCATCAAATTGATTTAATAAAAGATAATGAATTGAGAGTTATTGAATCATTATAACATCCTCATTTTACTTATTAGAGAATAACTTTATATACACGCGCGCGCGCGCGCACACACATATATATGAAAAGCTTAGTTGATGAAGGTTCAGATTGTTTGAAATTAGAAGGCTGAATGTAGGATGGAATTGAAGAGAGAGTTAGCTGAAATTTGTAGGATAATCACACAAAATCATCAATGTTTACAGGTCTTTGGTCATAATGTATCTATGGTAAATGGGATTGGTAGGTCCATAGTACCCATATCAAACACTAAAACATGGGTACCAGCAAACCAGGCAGCTCTTTAGGAAGACAACGATGTTTAATTTTGCACTAATTTCTCACATAAAGAGACAGAGAAGGAAAAATGGTTTTAACTTTCAAAGAAAGGTCTGATTTTGGACAGACCAGAATTTTTTTTTTTAAAAAAAAAAGACAGATGGTAGGGATTTTTTATCCAGTTTTACAGATCAGCAGGTGAGAGTTATTTGAGCGAGAAAAAAAAGATCTATACCTAGATCTGAAGGAAATGCCAACCATCATTCAAACATACAATTATAAATAGTACATGAGAATTTTTAAATTAAAATGTTCAGTACTCTAACATATGTTAAATGAACTAATCAAACTACAGTTCAGTATTATTTGCTAATAGCATACCCAACAATTCCACTTTGACGTATGCAGGCAACTGATGGGAGAAGAACTTTCTGGTTTAAGTGTTAAAGATCTACAGAATCTAGAAAACCAACTAGAAATGAGTTTGAAGGGAGTCCGTATGAAAAAGGTAAAATTACCTTAGTGCTAGTGTAATCTCGCGCTGTAATAGTCAAGATCATCCTCGCTTTTAGAAAATGGGTAAATTCTAAGGCAGTTTTTTTTTTCTTTTCTGCAGGACCAAATTTTAAATGATGAGATCAAAGAGCTCAACTGCAAGGTTTTCCTCAAAAATTGGCCATAATTTGTGGGTGATTTCCTTCATGAGAAAATTCCATGTTGGGTAACTAACATTCATTGATTTCATTGCAGAGAAATCTCATTCATGAAGAGAATCTAGAACTCTGTAAGAAGGTAAACCTCATCAACCAAGAAAATAAAGAACTGCAAAAGAAGGTATGATCTGGACAGTTCTATATATGATTAGGAAAACCTCATACACCATTATCTCATAATTGTACATGCTTTTTGGGAGCTCAACAGAAGTAGATGTACCAAATTCTATCACCGACACCTTTCTTACACTCAACTTACAGTGTTCCTGACCTTAAAACCTAAGGCCTGTCCCAAGCCACACTTCATACCACAAAGCAACCTAAGATATAAATTATAAATATTGTAGAAGTGGATTCTTATATGGTGCATCTGAGCAAGAGCTTTGGGTCTCAGGTTTATGAAGGAAGAAATGTAAATGCACCAAACAGTATTTCTCAGCCTCCATACACTATCAGCAATGGGTATGATTCGCACCCACCGCTTCATCTCCAGTTAAGCCAGCCCCAGCTTCAAAAAAATGAGACACCATCAAAATCAATGCAACTGGGGTAAATTTCTTCCACAATACTGTTAAGAAATTATGTATAAGTTATGACTACTAAACATATTTATTAGTTCTATACTCTCAATTTTTACAACAGACTGCGGCTGCAATAGCACAGTGATTAGACAGCTGCAGATGCATATCAGTAATTATTTCCGTCAACAACTGGCCCAAAAATCCAGTTTGAGCACTGAGCTGCTGAACTTCCGCTACTAGATAAGATAGATTCAGCTTCAGGATCAACAGATTTGGTATGAAATATTTTATGAAACAAACTCTATAATTATTGTAGAACAATATCCCGAACCAGCTATCCATGTAAAAGTTATGCAATAGTGGGAAATCATGTGTCAGGTCTTACTCAAATTGTTATAAGTGGTGTGGTTACAATTGAATTGAATTACTACTATTGTTTTACTACCTATATAAGCTTCGTGAATGATAATCAGCATTTCAAACAAAAAGCTTCTCAGACTGGTCACTCCTAACATTTCTTGTTATAGAAATATTCTTCTATTTGAATAAAAGTTTATGCCAACAAATTTGAACACACTCCAAAAAAAAAATTGGAGCAACTTGACATCTAAAAGTGAGCATCTTGATTTATAATGCTGCAAATGTAACATATCTATGGAATAAAATAGATCCAAGCATGTTGCAATGCAGGGGATAGTCACAATTTAGAGACTAATTGCTTACTGCTTTTTTCCATATTAAGAGCACATATTAGAATTCTTTGGCATTGTTTCTTTAAAGTGGAAAATAAAAACCAATAACAAAATTTTTTTCAAATAACTATATCTAAATAACAAACACCATTGACATGAGATTTTAAGTTATGACACGATTACATACACATGCAAACTTCCATATTGTGAATTTCAAGAACAAAATGTGCGACATCTAATTCAATAAACTAGTGCAGTACTCCCTCTTACAAGAGGGTTGGTCATATCATAATAATTTTAGTAAATTATAGTTAATGCATACAACTGATACAAGATTAGAAGATACCAATAAAATCAGGTTTTAACAGTGGAATTACAGTTTTAAGGATTGTTGATGGTTTAAGACATAGATACCTTCAAAATAGTAAACAAAAAATGAAAAAAGAAAGAAGAGGAGAAAATGGCAAATAAAGGAAAGATCTGGACAACGATGTCCAGCATAAAAGCTTTAAGAATAGAGACAAACGTGAATTTCTTTTAAAGGAGCCACTCCATACAACAATGAGATGCAAAACTTAAACCAGTGAGACAAAAACTTGTTCACTTGCATTTACGTTTTCCAAACCAACGCTCATTAAGACAGTTCACATTCACCATTAGGCATTCGGCCCAAAATCTTTATATTGCAATAAGATTTGTAAACCTCTCATTCTAAATAGGCAGCAGTTATGAGTGTCTCGAAATTATACATGGATATCCAAGCAAATCACTTAACGATTCCCAAATCCATACCTTTCAAAATATTTAATTTAGTATTTATTTATCTCTTTATTAAAATATCTTGCATTGAAAATAAAACCAACTCTAATGGAAAAATTATTTGATATTAACAATGAAAGGATGCGAAGAAAATAAATGTAATATAATTTAAAACATAAAATAAAAAATTGAATCGGAAGTGGTTACTGAGAGATGATTTTACTAATAAACAGTAAAGAGTTGACACTATAGTAATCTTCTCTTATTCTTTTCATTACATTCACCTGTCTCAACAAACATTTTCCAGTACAGCTTCAATTCTTATGATTATTAAAAGCTCCATTGTGCTATTTGCCATCGTAAAACAGTCTCAAACTGAAAATGCCATCAATCAGATTAACCTGATTCTTCTACAAACGACTACATTGTACCCCAGTTCACAGTAGAGCATCCTCCCAAGGTGATAGTGTATTATAGTATTAAATTACATGACTGCTCGCAAAACTGAGAAACATGCGTTGCCCCACGAAATTTATTAAGAGCCAAATCCACTTTTTATGAGAAAGTCCATCCAATAGTTCAAATTACATCTACTTATCGCCCTCATTTAGAAAGTGCTAAAGAAAATGCGCTAAAATGCATAAGCACAGAACCTAAGCTTTTCATCCAAATCAAATTAACAACTTATTACAGCTATTATGTAGATGATTTATGTGATGACGAGCGAACATGATTGGGATTAATCAGTTGCCACATCAATTGGATAAAAAATTTGTAAGAGTCACGTTACTTGATACTCACTCACAGCAAATCAACTCCATAGAATTCAGTTGCATGGCAAGTCTAAGAGCCTTATTGCATAAAAAATAAACCACTATTTTAAGTACTCACTAATTCATCACACCTCCCCAAGCTTAAAGGAAAACACTGATCAATCATATACAGAATATTCTCTGGTGAAAAAAAAAAATTAGCATAAACACACAAACTTATTCCTCACACCGCTTAGCCTGGTCAAGAACATTGTTATAAAATAAATTTAAAGCACAAACGCCGAAACAAATACCACACAGCTACAAATTAAACGAGAATTAAACAAACAATACAATCGATAAACATGGAGACATATGTATATACGTTACCAGCTGGCATTGCAGCCAGAAAGAATTAAAAGCAAAATGGACAATTTGAAAGCGTCTTCGTTAAATCTATAAAGCAAGAACCGAGACGAACGCGCTACATAAAATTAAAAAGCAAAGAGCGATACGTCAAGAAACTAAAATTGGAAAAACGCATGAGAATCGCCGAAACAAAAAAACACCAGTATGAGCGAACGAACCTGAGAAAACACTGCAATGAAGCAAAACTAATCGCTGTGAAACTCTTCCGGTTACTGGTAACGGAGGTCGGAAGATCCAGGGCAAATGAACAGTAGAATCAGAAGGCATTTGATTTGCAGGAAGATCAGGACACTTTGGAATCAAGTGAAGAACCGAGTTCAATAATATAAAATCGTCGTGTGCAGAGAGAGAAGAAAATATCTGCGGCACAGTGCACGTCTCCGGATTTTAATAATAATAAAAATGGGATGAGATTTTGTGCGGTAGGTTTTAGAGAGCATCGTTGTAGTTGGATAGATGTCGATCTTGGAGAGGCCCGTTCAAAGAGACGCCATACCGAATCGTCTGCCGTGTTTTAATTTTATTTGTTAATTTAATTTTAAAAATATAATAACTATAATATTTGATAAAATAATATGAATCATTAAACCTCCTAAAGCTTATAATTTATTAGACTAACCGATATAAAATTGATACGAATTTATATATTTAAATTAATATAAAATAATAAAATTATTAAATGAGTGATATAATACAACATAATTATTAATTGTGTCAAGTTTAATTTTAAAATTCTTGATACGGGAATTCGTTTATAAAATAATTAATTATTTAAATAATTATCATGTGTTTATTAATTATAATTTAATAATTTTTATTTAAAAAAATTAATTATATTTATTACATTTTAAAAAATATTTAATTATATAATGCTGTAAATATTATAAAAAAATATTAAATAGGCTACATTTATACTCGTTGAACGGTGACACAATGTTTGAGTTTATCTTTATTTAATACTATACAAATATTACACCATAATTCAAATTGGCAGCCTTTTACCATCACATATTTGACCTCTCAATTCATATGTTTTTATTTTACTTTTTTAAAATTTTATTCTTACGAATTGCTCTTACATGACTGGTTTTCTTTTGTGATTTGAGCTTACATTGACTTCTTACAAATTCACATCAAGTAACATGGAGTGTATTTCGTGCACTTTAACAATGATCTACCACTAAACCTTCGTACAGAGCTTTTTCCTTTTTCCTTTTTCCTTTTCATTCTTAACATTCTTATCCAAGTACTTTCTTTCTCAATCAATTATTGTGGTTGCAGGGAGTTAGAGCAGATGGGAATTCTTACTAAAGTAAGGAAATTGGCAAGCAACTTAGTGTAAGAAGTGCTGCCACTGGGTTAAGGTAATTTGCCTTGGATATGATGTTCACGGATTATCAATTTATCATTATCCCCTACACTTGGCTATCCATCTTAAAATGATAATTGGAGAACCTATGCAGATGCACATCCATTGATTGCCGCTTTACATTTTCGTCAATGTCCTTCCTAGTTTAGCTATTAACGAGTTCTCATTGCGATATCATCAATAAGGTCACCATCTCAGACTATAAGTATTGATGATTTCAGGCACATAGGAGCTGTCATATACATGCATCGGAACAATCTTAAGATGTGTTTGAAGAGTACTGACAGAGCTCCTGATACCTCTGAAATTGTTAAGGTATATTTTTGAATATTTTGGTAAACTTTTGACCATGTTTCTTTTGCATCTTTAAATGTTCAGGCATATGGTGGAGGCAGCTCTGTGAATTCTAGCTCTTTTATCATAAGAATGGATGAGTACAATCAGTGTCTTTCTGTGAATACATCATGATGGCCTAAAGGTAAGACACACCATTGCGGGAAATACTGGGCAATCTTCTTTTGCAAATTATTTCTCCTTGTAGGATCTCTTACAGAAACTGTCTTATCTTATTGTTTTTGCTTGACGATGTTATCTCCTATAAGCCAATACCTTCTACTCAGTATTTCTCAACAGAAACTCTCTGCAGTTTCCCCCCTTTTTGGGGTAAGTCAGTTAATTTCATTAAAAGATCTTCAAAGAAAACAATGGCAATCAGGAACTCTTGAAGAACCTGAAATCTCAACCTGCCAAAAAACAACAAAGATTGGCTTTCAAGTAGGTTCTGCAAGTGGCCAAAAGTATTTCTGTTTATCATATACTTTTAGATGATGACACTCATTTATTTGTAGAGCAGACCCATATACATTGGGGTTCTAGAATATGAGCTTCTTTGCTTTCAAAAGGTCTTGGGTCATAAGGTTAATCTGCATAAAAGTGAGATAGACAGTGGAGATTTAGTAGCTTAATTTAACTAGTATTCTGGGATGGAAGATAAGATTTTCATATAAGACTTCCTGGGATATTCCCTTGGGGTCTTTCTCAGCACTTCTACCCACTAAATTCTTTATTAAAAGAGTGGAGAGGTTATTGGTGGATTATAAAATGGTTTATTAATCTGAATTTAAACTAAAATATCCTAAATTCAGAAGATTGTACTTAAACATGAAGGAAATTTTGTATTATGCTATCATCCATACGATACATACAATTTCCTTGATGGTTCCACTTGTCTAACCATACTATTAATGAACTTGCTAATCCTGTTGTGAAACTTCTATAATAGACGTTTGATAGAAGGATACAAGCACTTTATTAGTTTGCCGGGCAACCATCGACCACTATGCCTCTGGCTGTTGGACAAGTTGCTAAGTCACAGTGTTCACCTTCTGTGCCCCACCAAGACAAACTCTTTTCTTCTATGCCCACTGAGAAATACAATAGCACTGCCATGAAAGCCACCCCAGCGTCCAGTGCTGCTGAAAGAATGTAATTGTACCTCTGCCACCACTGCTTTCGATAACGGAATACAAAGAAATTGAAAATAATTCCAACTGTAATCCAAGCATTGTAGTTAACTGCTGTTGCCGGTGGCATCATTCCTGTTGCTCCTAGAAGGACAGGAAGATTAATGAGGGGAATCCAAGATTGCTTGGGGAATGCCTTGTGTAATAGCCAGACAATTACTGGTCCTAATGCACCACCAACGAAGAACCAATTCATGGCCGGATAGTTTCCAAGTTTTCCAAAGATCCGCTTAGGTCCCACCAGACCCCATATGACTGATGCATCAAAGAAGACTCGGTCACCTGGGCATGTCCAGGGACTGTCGGGTGGAAGGAGATTGTCTTGGCATATGTTCTCAATAGAGTTCAGCAACCACCATGCCACTGCAAGGTTGATGGTTCCGGCAAGAATTGTTCCTATGAACTATGCGCACAAATAAAATGTGCAAATTGCAACAGAGAAAATAACATTCATCAGCAATTATGAAGAAGAAAGAATAATATAGATGTCTAGTAGGTAAATAATAAATGTACCTGAACTAAGAACATTGATCTTGGAGGGATCTTCATGTAGTGTCCTAGCTTGAAATCATTGAGGAAAGAGACAGCCTGAGCCATGCTCATATAGCCATAAACTTTGAAGCATACATTAGCAATCGGTCTTCCCGGATATATAATACCCATGACATACTCTGTAATTATGTTTAAACCTGGTGTCTGTATACGGAGCATCAAATCATTAGTAAAACATAAGTTGTTTTACCTAGTTAGTGAAAAGATTGCATAAATGCTTCTTCGGATACTAGAAATCAAGAAAGCCATAAGGTATCTTGGGTTATGTCAGGATATGCGGAAAGCAGCTTGTGGAACATAACTTGCATTATCAATGCAAAATAGTTGAGGAAAAATACTGGCTATGATGATAAGTATTGTTGTTTACTACTCTTGCCAAGGGGCAGTAATTTAACTCAATTACCTGGTTTGTTGTGGCAGTTATTATGCTAATCGGAAGGGTGAAGATGAAGGCCATGGCAGCAGCGAACATGAGTCCCCACCATGGCATCTGAACTTGATCTTTCAAGAAGATGCATAGTGCAAGAGAAACTTTAAGTGTCACTGCAAGCATCAAGTAAAACCACCAGGGAGGTATGTCCTTGTATCTCCTCATCAATCTTGTATGGATGTCCTCTTTCTCCTTGTAAGAAGCACGGAATCGCTCGTAGATCTCCCTGTTGATTAGAATTACAATATAAATTTCATAACACTAGAAATAGGGATGAGAAAACAGCGGTTCTAATTGTTCCTTCTGTTTGAAAAGTTTTCAAGGTTCAATACATCTTTGTTTTTCGAGTTTTTTGAAACATATGTAAATATATCTTCTTTCAACCTTGTCATAATACCAGTGAACACTGCAAAAATCCAAACTATACAGACAGTAATGGAACTTTTCGTCAATTCATGGCATAGCAGTGGTTCATTCTTAGTTAATAATAAGAAGAAATGACATTCTCACTAAATTTAAATTTGAAAAATAGACAATTAAATAAGACATTACCTTCCATAGAAGAAACCCACATGTGTTATAGTTGATGCAATGGTGGCAAAGCCGAAGCCGTAAGTGAAAGCGAAAAACATGCTCAAATTAATACGTCCTTGCTCTTCATACTTAACTAGGTCTATCTCAAACTTGTCATTGACGATAGCTGATATATCATACTTTTGACCTTGAGATGTAAACAGGTGTGAAGAGAAAATCGGAAACTTACGTGCACTGTACAAGTCTAGTCCCCAGTAAGCCACTGGAATTGCAACGTAGATTATCAATACATAGCCGGCAAGAACATTAGCAATTGCAAAGAAAGGGCTGATCAGGGGGCTGAACAAGAATGATGCAACGACAGACCAGTCGAGCGTCAGTGCTCCGAGTCCAAGTCCTCGCATGCCGGAGCCGAGCTGCTGGGCGGTGACTGACTTGGAGAATACCCAGCAGACCCATGAAATGCTTGAAAGTGTAGGGAAGAGATATCCCGGGACCAGGTACAATGAAAAACTGCAGATCATTGCAATAAGGAAGAACTTTGCCCGTGACATTCGTCGATCATCCTTCTCATGCAAAGCCCTGGAACAATTATATATATCAAATGATAACTTAGTAGACATTATTCATCAATTATGCAACATTTTGCTGTACATCCATGGTTTGATTAATCTTTTCGATATTTTCTAATTATGTGAAATGAGGATGTCGAGACTTGCATCATCATTATAGCTGTCAATTATTAATTTTGAGACTAAAACATCTCAGGACCCACTATATGTGAAGAAATTATGTATGTCTGGTTGATGAAGAGTATGTTTCAACCACATTCAAGGAAAAATTCTCAAAGTTCATGATCAACTTTGGTTTAGAGTTCCTTTCTCATATTAGCATAAGCTTGTGCTTGCCGACCACCTCTCATAAAAATCCCTTGACAATAATTTCACCTTTAAACACTAGAGTTCCTGTAAGTATTGGTGCCTATACTTGGAAAGATCAACACTATTTACTTGATATGAATATATATTAATAAAATAAAATTTAATTATTTATATATAAATATTTATAAATACATATCAAAATATTTTTTAAAATTTAAACTAAATTTACTTCAATGAACCTTTGAAAATATTTTTTTTCAAAAATAAAAGTCAAAGAAGTGGGTATTTGTGAATATTTTATTTTATTTTAATTTATCATAAAATCGAATAAATTGGGGAAAAAAAATAATTAGGGGAATCCAATTCCAATCCACCAATCGGCACTTTAAAGATTCTAGTTGACTCACTTGCAATAAGTATAATAGTAAAGTGAGAATATGAACATTTAAAGTCAAATTTTACCACCACCACGGCTAATCTGTGGTCTACGGCAAACATTTATGGCGCCGGAAGAACAACCTTAACTTATGGCAGATGCATGTGACCCATCAGGTTTCTTTAATAACAGTTTCATGGACTTGAAATCAAATTTGGACGGCGTTAAAATTCAATTTTTTGTGGTCAAATGTGTGATATGTATGCATAGGCATGGACGACATGACAAGCTGACAACTTGTGACTGCTTACTGTATTCTAGATATAGATATATATATATATATATATATATATATGCATATATGAACTCGAATGACGGACTCAGCGAGTCCCGGCGACGGCGAGTCACTTACCGGAAAAGAGAGACCTGAACCAGAGTATTGGGCCACCACATATGAGCCGGCTCTACCACATACTTCCTCAGCAGCCCTGCCCATCCATATCCCAACACCTGCAACAAACAACCGCAACAGTACTACTATTTCAAAACAAGAAAAACACTTTCAAATTACAAAATCAAAATCAAAACCAAAACAAAGGTTTTACTTACCTGGGTAGTGATAATAAGAAGCCAGCTAGCCAAGAACGATATATTTCGACGATAAAACGCTTTGATAATAGTGACAATACCGACAGCATAAGCAGAGCCAGAGCCAAAAGCACTTCCGGCATTAGCAAATATGGAAATCAGTACGTGCTCTTTCATGTTAAACGGTCCCGGGTTAAGCGAAAACAGCTTGGACCCACATCCAGGAATCCTGAACTTGGTAGCCGGCAGCGTCGTGGCCAGGAAATGACCGATGGGGAGGGTGGCGACTTGGACTGTGATTTGTGTTATGACAAGAGGTTCAGTTCTGTAAGAGAAGAATTGGTTTAAGAATGATAGTAGGGCACAGGAAATTAGCCCAAGGAACCACATCCTGAAGGTCCATACCGGCAAGGTAGGGTCGTCGGTGTTGGTCACCGTCAACCGGACTTCTTCTATGGGAGAGAGCTCGTCGTCGTCAATGGCGGCATCAGCGTCAGCTGAGGGTTTTCCAAGGTCATTGGTGATGGTGGTGGTGGAGTGAAATGTCTGTGGTTCAATTGAGCCCATGGCGTTTTGAGTTCGATTGGAGAATTTTTGGGTGCTTTTTATTGCATGGGTTTGGAGTTGATTGATGTGGTAAAGTTTGTACATTAAAGGATGAGCTTGACCTTGACTCCTTTAGCTTGAGATTAGTTTATTAATATTAAATGTGAATATATAATGTGAATTGCACGAAAATATAAGTAATCTCCATCGAATACAGTCTTAATGTCGATAAAATGATTGTATTTAAAGTCAAATACCAACAATTTTAGGATAAACATATATTATTATATCAGTTCTATATTACATAAATCTAAGTTATTTAATTAGTACAATATTTAATGTAATTGAACAAAATATAAAATTTATTTAATTTAAAATGACACTGTTAATAATTGTGTTAGATACGAATTTAAAATTTTTAATATTTAAATTTATTTATATCATAATTAATTATTTAAATAATTATATTGAATTAAATTATTTATATTTTTTGTATTTTAAAAAAATAAATTTATTTAGTTATATTTAAAATAAAAATAATTAATAATTTAAAAAATTATTATTAAAATATAAATAAAAAATATTAAACGAGTGATGAAATTATAATTTATTTAATATTTTAATAATCTTAACTGATTAAAATTTTATTTTTTTAATATAATTATTAAACAAACCGAATTTAAATTAATATACTTCTAACACAAGATTATCAAATTATAACTTCCAACGCGATCTCTGCTAACTATAGATTGATAATACAAGTTACCATAATTTCAATTTTATGGTAATTAGATTAGGATTCAGATGAATGAAAGTATTGGGTTAAGTGTCAAGTGAATTAACGTTTGTCTTAATCAAACTTCAAAATCACTAAGCAAGCAATCAATAACTTTAAAATAATTATTGATTTTAATTTTTAATATTACGTTATCAATTTAAATTTAATAATAAATACCAGAATTCGTGGGTCAATTTGTTTAGTTCATACTTCATCATTGGTTGAAGCTTTGAATCTTAATTCACTTCTAGTTTTGTGGTCATTCTGTTTGACCTAAATATAATATAATAATTTATTTTTTTATAATTATATAATAACATTTAAGTCTCTGAATTTAAGTAAAATTACAAATAAAGACACAAATTAAAAAAAAAATCAAATGTCTTTACTATAATATTTTCTAAAAATTATTTTTTTTTTAAATATTATAAGAAATAAAACAAATTCCTCTTCAATTCTTGTGTTAATACGAATCGACCACAAACATTTTATACTAACTCAAAATATTTTACCAGATGAAATAATTTCAAGGTACGTATCATAGTTAAATATTGATTTTATCGATGAATTTTTAATAAAGTATAACGTTAGGGACTTAAATGAAAAAAATATAAAAATTTGTGTATTTTAAAATAACCAATTAAATAAAAATTTTGAAAGAAGATTAAATAATGAATAATCATGAATTTGTTTGAAAATAAGAAAGAGTGTTGAATTCTGTTGATAAGAGAATCTTGATCCAGATTCTAACAGATCGATGATCATGTGGTGCAGCTGTTTGTGTCATCAAAGCCTCAATTTTCTCATCCATAGTTAATTTTCTCGAGAAAAATCAAATTGAGAAAAGTTGTGGGTTCCCATTTCATTTTAATGAGAATGGTATCATGAAAGCAAGCATGTGAAAGGGCAAATTTTTCCCAAGTCAACTTCAATAAATGTTATACTCAGTCTTATTTTTTTGGACAGGGATGGTCTTCGTGGTTTATATTTTAATTTTTAAATAAATATTAATACGTAATATAATTAATAATAAATAGTTTAAATTATATTTTAATTTTTTAAATTTATATTATAAAATATAAAATTAATTTATAAATTTTATTAAAATATAATATCAATTATTTATTATTAATTATATTATGTATTAACATATAATTAAGTCATATATAAAAAAAAATAAGTGATAATTATGATCTTTATCTTTGATATAAATGTTAAAGAAATCATCCGCAAAAGTCGGTGTCATTGTCTTTTATGGGCTAGAATAATGAAGAATTGGAAAATTTTGCAATGCATTTGTAATTACTTAAGTAAATTTTGGTTTGGACTAAATAGATCTAAATTTTAAATCTTCCAAAATTATAAATTTTAATTTGAACCAAATTGATATAAACCAACAAACAAATTTAAAATTGTTGATTTTATTTTATTTAGTTCAATGATTTGTACTAAAACGAAAAATAAAAACTATTTTTAATTTTATTGAACTTAAATTTAAAAATAAAAAAATATTTTAAATAAATTATTAATTTTCTTGAGAAAAATCAAATGAAGAAAACTTGTAGATTTTTAGACGGAGACACATTTTCATTTTAATGAAAGTGGTCATCACCAAAAGCTAGCATATGAAATTGAGAAAAAATTTCCCAATCAACTCCACCAATTGTGCTACACTTAATTTTTGGACGGAGTTGGTCTTCCATCATTTTAATATTAAATTTTAAATAAATATTGATAGATAACATAATTAATAATGAACAGTTTAAATTATATTTTAATTTTTTAAATTTATGTTATAAAATGTTAAATTAATTTATAATTTTTTTAAATTTATATCGTAATATTTAAAATTAATTTATAAATTTTATTAAAATATAATACGAATAAATTATTATTAATTATGTCA
>JAXCLQ010000010.1:10119423-10136776 GCA_035584115.1 Cedrela odorata | reverse complement strand
GGTAAATTATGCATAGGTCCCTATTATGTGATTTAATTGCATTTAAAAGAACTTTTTAAATTACCATATTATTTATTCGATCTACCAATACAATTTTAAAATTATAATTCTCACAAAAAATAAAATAATTTATAACTATTATGTAAAATATTCATTTTTATGATCTTATTGAACGTTCTCATCTGATGTTCAATATATATAATCATATTAAACATCTCGTTCGATCCTGTTGGATGTCTTAAAATAGAGAGAGGGAATTAGATTATTTGGTATAGAAAATGGTAAATAACTGTTTTATCAAGAAGTGTAGGTACAATACGCTTTATTTATTTTTTATTTTTTTGACATTTTGGAATTCTTGATGTGGACTTACACGTCATATTAATTTTTATATATCAATATATTATAATTTATTTAAACATAAGGGATCTAAGTATAATTTTCCCAATCTAACTCTAGAACCTTCCGTCTGTCGCTAAGAGTTTATCGGCCAAACCCCGTTTCCACCTCATATAAAGAAAAACCCTAAACCCTTCCCCTTAAAAACCCCAGTTCGTCAATCCCCTTTTGGTTTCTCTCTCCTTCTTCACAGCAAAGCAGATCGATTGATCGACCTTTATTCAGTCATGGCCGCAGCCGCTCTGTTTCGATCGATGCGACGACGTGATGTCGCCTCCGCCCCTTTCTCTGCCTACAAATGCGTAAGTTGCTTTTACCTCATATGCTGATCGTTTGGGAACTTTTCTTTTTTTTTTGGCCTTTGGATTGATCCTTCTAGGACGACGTGCTAGTTTTAATCTGTTGTTTATCGTTTTATTCTCTTAATTTCGTTGCTTAAGCCTGCAAAGCTTGTTCCTTTTTTTTCCTTATTTCGATTCTTAGGTTCTGATTTTTTAGTTAAAGTTCGGTTCTTGGAATTTTGGTGATCTCTTGGTATTGTTACTTTAATCTGTTTCAACTTTTAGTGGCTAATTTTCGTCATTAATTATGAATATCTTACATGGATATGCCCGGTGTTCAACTGAGTTTGATCTTCATTATGATACTTGTTAACAATTGATTGATGAGTTGGCCTGAGTTCTGGTTGTGGATGATGTCTCTTGGTTGTATATCTTATGTTTTTTTTTCATTAAGATTGATCGATGCCGTGCTAATTTGTGTTATTATCCTAAATTTTCGGATCTTAAGGATGAATTTTAAGTTCTTATTTTTGTGATTTTTAATGTTTGTTGCAGTTGACGACCAATGTCAGGCCCTCGTGGGCACCTTCCAATCTGGGCAGCAGTTGGGCTAGTTTGACAAGAGCTTTTAGGTAAAGTGTTCGCCTACTCCAATAACTGATGGTGCAATTGATTACCTTATGATTGTTGTCTGTAACTCTTGTGTGAATTCTCTTTGTGCAGCTCAAAATCTGCTGGAAATGATGTTATTGGTATCGATTTGGGAACCACCAATTCTTGTGTAGCGGTGATGGAGGGAAAGGTAAGAATGCCGTGTGTTCCAAATATTTTTCCTCAGTGGTGTTAAAAAGCTTGATGTCCTTTAATTGTTTCTGATTTACTCTAACTTTGCATAGAATCCCAAAGTCATTGAGAATTCTGAAGGTGCTCGGACCACACCCTCAGTTGTAGCTTTCAACAATAAAGGAGAGTTACTTGTTGGTACACCAGCAAAACGTCAGGCTGTGACCAACCCAACTAACACTATCTTTGGAACTAAGCGTCTAATTGGTAGACGATTTGATGATCCCCAGACACAAAAAGAAATGAAGATGGTTCCTTACAAGATAATAAAGGCTCCTAATGGGGACGCATGGGTTGAAGCCAATGGGCAGAAGTACTCCCCAAGCCAGATTGGGGCCTTTATACTGACCAAGATGAAAGAAACTGCAGAGTCCTACCTTGGAAAGTCAGTTTCAAAGGCAGTGATCACTGTTCCAGCTTATTTTAATGATGCTCAGAGGCAAGCAACAAAGGATGCAGGGAGAATTGCTGGCCTTGATGTCCAGAGAATCATTAATGAGCCCACAGCTGCTGCTCTTTCCTACGGCATGAACAACAAGGAGGGTCTCATTGCTGTTTTTGATCTTGGTGGTGGAACATTTGATGTTTCAATCCTAGAGATATCTAATGGAGTATTTGAGGTATTAATCTCTTGGTAATCTGAAATGTTATGCTGTTTATCTATTGTTTATACAAGTGATGTTAACAATTTTCTCATCCAGGTCAAAGCAACTAATGGTGATACGTTCTTGGGGGGAGAGGATTTTGACAATACTTTGTTGGAGTATTTAGTGAGTGAATTCAAGAGGACTGATGGAATTGATCTTACAAAGGACAAGCTTGCCTTGCAGAGGCTTCGAGAGGCAGCTGAGAAGGCAAAGATTGAACTATCATCAACATCCCAGACTGAAATTAATCTTCCATTTATCACAGCTGATACATCAGGTGCAAAGCATTTGAATATCACACTGACCAGATCTAAATTTGAATCTTTGGTTAATAGCCTGATTGAGAGAACCAGGGCCCCTTGTAAGAACTGTTTGAAGGATGCCAACATCACCATAAAGGATGTTGATGAGGTTCTTCTTGTTGGAGGAATGACCCGTGTGCCCAAGGTACAGGAAGTGGTCTCAGAAATCTTTGGAAAAAGCCCAAGCAAAGGAGTAAATCCTGATGAGGCAGTTGCTCTTGGAGCTGCAATTCAAGGTGGTATCCTTCGCGGAGATGTCAAAGAGTTGCTTCTCTTGGATGTTACACCTCTATCGCTTGGTATTGAGACACTTGGTGGTATCTTCACCAGGCTGATTAACCGAAATACAACAATTCCTACAAAGAAGAGTCAGGTGAGTTATTTCTATGGCTGTACATCAGTACATGCAAATCTTTCTAAGTGGTATATTTTGCAGAACATATTTGAAGATTTGAGTATTTACTCCCAAGGGATAAGAATTTTGAGTATGCAGCAGTAAGAATGCTTAGTAGTGTAAACAAGTATTTTGCTATTTAAGAAGTCACTTGTTTTCATCTCCACTATTCAATGATTTTGCGTTAAAGGTTTTGCTTTGTTGTGTTCAAGCATTCAGTTTCAAGGATCTGCTCTTTGGCTGCCCTCTAGTCCAACTAATGTGTACAAATTGCATTTGTAGGCTTTAGTTGTTTGCTCTGTTCTCTCTGTAGTATTATGGTGTTAGATGTTCTAATTGATGTTTTTATTTTTTGGTTCACAGGTCTTCTCAACGGCTGCCGACAACCAGACCCAGGTTGGTATTAAGGTGCTTCAAGGTGAACGTGAAATGGCATCCGATAACAAACTACTAGGAGAGTTTGAACTCATGGGAATTCCCCCAGCACCTCGAGGCTTGCCTCAGATTGAGGTGACATTTGACATTGATGCAAATGGTATTGTCACTGTTTCTGCAAAAGACAAGGCCACTGCCAAAGAACAGCAGATCACCATCCGCTCATCAGGAGGACTATCAGATGATGAAATTGAGAAGATGGTTAAGGAAGCTGAGTTGCATGCTCAGAAGGATCAGGAAAGAAAAGCTTTGATCGATATCAGAAATAATGCAGACACCTCCATCTACAGCATTGAAAAGAGCTTGGGTGAGTACAGAGAAAAGATTCCCAGTGAAGTTGCAAAAGAAATTGAGGATGCAGTGGCAGATTTGAGGAAGGCAATGGAAGGTGATAATATTGATGAAATCAAGGCCAAGCTTGAGGCCGCAAACAAAGCAGTCTCGAAGATTGGACAACACATGGCCGGTGGTTCAGATGGTGGCTCTGCTTCTGGAGGTTCCCAGGGTGGTGACCAGACTCCGGAGGCTGACTATGAGGAGGTGAAGAAGTGAATCCGGAGGCAGTAGCTTCTTTTGTTGTTTTTTCTTCCGCAAATGGTTTTAAACCCACATTCAGAGATGAATCTCTTATTTTTATTTCTCCTTTTAGGATGTACGGTGGTTTTGTATCTAAATTATTCAAGCTATTAGGAGAACAATTTTAGTTTTATTTTGAGAAACTTCGTTAGCAATTTGAATCCATTTACAATATATGGTTAACATAAATTTTTTCTTGAAATAAGTTCAATTGTTTGCTTTGGTGATTTTGCTTGCTTTTATCATTGAGTATCTGGAAATTTGTTTATACATTCAAATGAAGATGCACTTGTAAACCTGTCATGAGTTAACATCGATCGATGATGCCCCGATTGACTAGTCATTTTATCAATTTATAGTGGAATTCTATTTTATTATGTGTGTATATCCGTACGTGTTTATTTTTTTGTTTATGCACCAAGAAAATCAAGATAAATTTTGCTTATAAATTCGCTCAAATCTACTTTTTATGATACGGGTTTAGTATGAATTTTAGTAAATTTAGAAAGAATTTTGTAAATAAATTTAAATAAATATTTGCAGGTATATTCACGAATTTTTTTTTTAAAACTACCAAAAAAATCGTTTTGATATTAATATTTTTATTTTTTTTTCACATCTATTTGTATCTATTTGTGTATTATACTATCTCATTATTACTTAATTTTTAAATATTTTTATTATATAACAATCATTCTATACAATACATATTTATTTATTTTTTCTAATTATTAAATTATATATATATATCAATTTTTAAATTAAATTATTTAATTTAAATTAGAGATATTAATTTTGAGCTATTGATACATGTTATTATTCTAAAATTAATATTGTCAACTTTTTATTTATTTATCATTACTAATTCATAAATTTCTTTAATTTTATGTGAGTGGTGTATTTTATTTTAAATTAATATCGAAAATCCTATTAAAAACTCGTTAAAAATCTACAGATATTCGCGCGAGTTTGATAAATGTTAAACACCTGTTTAAGCAGGTTAAGTAATAAATTATCAAACCCGTTACAGGTTTGGTATGGGTATAATATTAAATTTTTTTTGTTAATGTAGATACGGGTTTAGAGATATTCTTCCCAATCCGCAGCTATCCCTAAGCAATTGAGATGAATTTGTGACTTTTTACATCCCAAAAATCTAAGTACTTAGTGGACTCTTGGGTAATGGTGGCTAATGGGTTAGATTTAATGAGTTATGGTCAGATTAGGAGTTTATTATTTCAATTTAGGTTCAAGTTTAAAGGCATAACGAGTTGGATTGCAGTTCTTAAAATGTGAAATCGCCCTTAAATTAGGAATTTGTTATCTCAATTCGAGTTCGAATTTGAAGGTGTAACGAGTTTAGTTACAGTTATTAAAATATAAAACTGAGTTGATCCATAGAGATAAATAGTGCTGGGTAAGGCTGGTTTCGGTTTAATTTTAAATTTATTTCACTTGAGTCTATCAATTTATTAATTTTTTATTTGATTCGGACGGTTAAACCAACCCAACTCCCTAATTTATTTTACTTTAATTCAATACAATTTATATTTACGAATCCATAATCAGCCGGATTCACATACTATTTAACATAGATTGATGCGAGTTCAATTTTTAACAGATCAAATTGTTATTTAACCTGCCGGAATAGCCACCACTATTTTTGGATTTTTATTGAAAACTCTCAAGTGAACAGGTGAAATGTAGAAGTAAGAACAGGGCAGTGTTGTAATTTAAAAAATATCGGGGTCCAGCGGTATTTAAACATGCTTAGGGGTAATTTTGTAATATTCAAGTAATATATATGGCTCAATGTGAATTTCTACTCTTCTTCAGCATTCGGAACGGCAGCCGCTCTCCCGAGCTTAATAATAATTATATATATACAAAAGAAAAAATCCTGTTATAAAACCCTAAAACCCTTAGAAATCAAACCCTAAATATCTCAATTCGCTAATTCTTCTCTTAAAACCGAAATAGCTCAGGTTCGTTCGTTCTTTCTTCTTATGTTTCTTTGTTTTTTTTTTTTTTTTTCATATAACCTTTCCGCTTTGTTTTGTTTGCTCTGAACATGGAGTTACAGCAGGACAAAAGAATGTGTTTTGAATTTCATTATGCGTGAATGAGCTGATTTGTTGTATTGTGAACTGGGAACGAGGGGTTTAGTTATTATTATTTTTTTATTATTTTAAAGCTGAATTTTTTTGATGGATTGTTGATGTACAGAAAGTTTCTAGCTTGTTATAATGGGTGGCAAGAAAAGGAACTCCAATGTTGTAGAGGATGGAGATGGTGTAGTAGATGCAGCTACTGAAAATACTACCGGGCATAATATGTCTACTGATGATATGGACAATGATTATGCTAACTCGGTTCCTTTGAAGAAGAAAATGAAAAAGCATAAGCAAAAAGATGGAGAAATGGCAGATGGGGATGCGAGAACTCCTAGTTCTATCAAACCCATGGAGAGAAGGAAGAAAAGGAAAGCAACGGACAAGGAGAAGCATCGTTCTGCTTTAGAAGATAAAGAATTTCAGCTGAAACAAATGGGTGAAGCAGCATTGAAAGGAGAAGAAACTCGGGCATCAATGGTGGCATCGTCATCATCTAGTAGTGGTATGCCTGACTTGCGTCTTAGTGTTTTTAACGACTTGGCTTCGGCTGAGGTTTCTTCGAGACAAACAGCGGCAGAATCATTGGTGAGAGAGTTGCAAGGAGTTCAGAAGGCATATGATAGACTTGGGGATCGTTTGGTTGAAGGTGGACCGAAATTGGAAGCTAAAAAGGATGATGGGTTAAACAGTTGTGCGCCTTCTTTGAGGTATGCCTTGCGTAGGCTTATCCGTGGTGTTTCTTCGTCAAGAGAGGTATGTTTAGCTGATTTGGTACTGTATTTTACAAATGATTATTGACTTTGCTGTGCTTATACGAAATACATGTGGTAGAATTTTAAATTAATTTAATGATCTGAGCACCTATATGGATTTGGAGGCCAGTACTAGTGAAGCTTCTTATATGGGTTTTAAGGCTCAAAACTGTGCATAACAGTATGTTTTGAGCTAAGTAGTTGATCCATCTGCTTTCATCAATAATGTACTTGCCATCTGTTACGTTGTTGTTCTATGTTTCCCTGTTTCATGAATTGGAGAGTGTTTTTTTCTTTCTATGCAACATGGTATTGTAGATTTTAGATTGTGATGGTATGAAATGTAAATACGGCCTTTTGATTTTGTGAGATGGTGAAATTGATTCAGAAATCCATTTCCCAAGCATATCAAAGGACTTGAAAAATGTAATTAATGGGTTGGGTATGCCCATCTATATAGTACAAGTCAGTGGTCTTCCATTATTAGGTAGAATCTTGAATTAAGAGATGACACAGCTAAGAGAAAGCAAGAATATTTAGGCTGATTGGTTGGCTACAATTGAACTCATACGTGTGCTACTATTAGATCTTAAGTTTTGCCAATAACTATCTAAAACCTTCTTTTGTACATTTGGAGCTATAGATTGACAGTTAGCTTTTTAATGTTATGGGAAATTTGTTGGAATTGTTTGCTGTATAGTGGAAAAAGCCTTTGATCTTTGCATGACATTTCTTGTTATTGGTGTAAATAGGCCCATCTATAAGGTGACCTTTTATTGCTAACTTTTAGCTAATCTAAGGTATACAATTGCTTTTGTAGTGTGCAAGACAAGGCTTTGCATTAGGCCTTACTCTCTTGGTTGGTACAATCCCCAGCATTGAATTGGAGTCACTGCTGAAACTTATTGTTGATTTGTTGGAGGTCTCTTCATCGATGAAGGGTCAGGTAGGAAATAATTTTTTTTTTTTTTAATCTCATAGACTCCTATAACATTCCCTAAGCTCTTCTTTATGCAATTGCAGGAAGTGAGAGATTGCCTTTTGGGTCGCTTATTTGCCTATGGTGCTATTGCCCGGTCAGGAAGACTAAGTAAAGAGTGGATTTGTGATAAAAACACACCTTACATCAAGGAATTCACCAATCTGCTCATCTCCCTTGCAGCAAAAAAACGATACTTGCAAGAGCCTGCTGTCTCAATTATTTTGGACTTGGTTGAAAATGTATGTTCTAATAAATCACATTCATTCTGTCCTTGAAAATATTAATGCTTCCTTTTGGTGCCTTGATTGCCAGAATGTTGGGGAGGATTTAATTTTGTAGCTAATGTTGCTTGTCCAATATATGTATGGCTCTTACATAATTGTTGTAGACCATAGCTAAGGTAATGTTTGGGGCTCAATAAATTTTTTTTTTAAAAAAAAAGTGATTTTTTCTTTCATTACATTGGATGTTGCAATTAGTCAATATTCACAATAGCTTGAAACAGCTACCGGGTGGGATATTTTACTTTTCTTGAATCTCTTTCATGTGCTTCTTATAGGATTTATAACTATTTAATTGATGTTATATACAAAAGGATTGTGAGGACAAAATTTATGTATAATATAAATGTTTTTGTTCATTTATTTCTTCATTCCAACCATTTTGAGGTTATGGTTCTATGTTTTCAAAGAACTAGAGTTGCTTGGGTGGTCTTGAAAATCTTGTGTTTCAAGGTTTCACGAGATCTTGAAACCTTGTGTTTCATTTCAACCCTAGACTTATTGTACCACTCCTAGAGACTTGTTGATGGAACCCCCTTCATGTCTTTTATGGTTTTGCAGTTGCCTGCTGATGCAGTGGTAGGTCATGTACTTGAAGCTCCGGGTCTTCATGAGTGCTTTGAGGGAGCAAACGAAGTTGGGAATCCTGATGCTTTGCTTTTAGCACTCAGAATCCGTGAAAGAGTTTCTGTTGACAGCAAAAAGTTTGGCAAACTTTTGCCAACTCCTTTCAGCCCTGGCAAACTTTTTGCTGCTGACCATTTGTCCTCTCTTGTTAATTGCTTGAAGGTGGTACTCTGAAATCCCTGCACGCTATGATATGGATGAATATAAATTTCAGATGTTCTGACAATAGTTTTGTTTCTCTGGAATATGGCAGGAATCCACCTTCTGTCAGCCCCGAGTGCACAGTGTGTGGCCTGTTCTGGTGAATATTCTTTTACCTGATACAGTTTTGCAAGCTGAAGATGCAGCATCAGTTTCAACTTCCATAAAGAAGCACAAAAAGAGTCGCAAGTCTAGCTCTACAGAAGAAGAAGTTGCCAAGAGCTTTCTGTCTTTCTGTGAAATTATTATTGAAGGATCCCTTCTTCTGTCATCTCATGACCGTAAACACTTGGCATTTGACATTCTGCTGCTTCTTTTCCCAAAGTTGCCTGCATCTTTTCTCTCAATTGTTATGTCTTACAAACTTGTCCAGTGCCTGATGGATATACTTTCCACGAAGGATTCGTGGCTATATAAAGTAGCGCAGTATTTCCTTAAAGAATTATTGGATTGGGTTGGGAATGATGATGTCAGAAGAGTTGCTTTGATTGTGGCTTTACAAAAACACAGTAATGGAAAATTTGACTCCATCACACGGACAAAGGTAGTTAAAGATTTGATGGCCGACTTCAAAACAGAATCAGGTTGTATGCTTTTTATTCAAAACCTGGTGAACATGTTTGTTGATGAAGGTCAAGCTTCTGAGGAACCTTCAGATCAGAGTCAAACTACTGATGACAATTCAGAGATAGGATCAATTGGTGAGAAGGATTCAGTGGGGATATTGGGAAATTCTGATTTTCTGAAGAGTTGGATTGTAGAATCCCTCCCCAGTATTTTGAAATATTTGAAGCTGGATTCTGAAGCAAAGTTCCGAGTGCAAAAGGAAATTTTGAAGTTTCTAGCTGTGCAGGGTTTGTTCTCTGCATCTCTTGGCACTGAAGTGACATCTTTTGAGTTACAGGAGAAATTTAGGTGGCCCAAAGCTGCCACCTCAAGTGCTCTTTGCAGTATGTGTATTGAGCATCTCCAGTTATTGCTGGCAAATGCTCAGAAGGTTGAGGGGTCGCATTCTTTAGCAAATGGACTCGAGCCAAATGATCTTGGGTCTTACTTCATGAGATTTCTTAGCACACTGTGTAACATTCCTTCAGTTTCTCTCTTTCGATCCTTAAGTGATGATGATGAACAGGCATTCAAAAAATTGCTGGAAATGGAAACCAGGCTTTCTAGAGAGGTAGTTAATTTACTGTTGTATTTCTTGCAGCATTAAACTGTCACACTTTTGACTGTGGTATTTGTGTTTTTAATTTCTGGAGTAAAATGATTTTTGGAATGGTGAATCGGAGTGCTCTAATATCTCAGATTCCCCAAATAAAAAGTTGTGCTTGTCTTGAGTGCTTCAGAATGTTTTCAAGTTTGTATTTCAGATTATGACTTTGTTGTTTAATTATTGCAAATATATTCAGAATTTTCATTTTCTTAATTTTTTAGGAACGGAATAGTGGGCTCAGCACAGATGCAAATAAATTGCATGCCCTTAGGTACTTGCTCATTCAGTTGGTGCTCCAAGTGCTCCTTCTTCCAGGAGAATTCTCTGAAGCTGCCTCTGAACTTATCATGTGTTGTAAAAAAGCTTTTGCATCTTCTGAGCTTCTTAACTCCTCTGGTGAAGATGAGTCAGATGATGCAACACCAGAGCTAATGGATGTCTTGGTGGATACATTGCTTTCAATGCTCCCACAATCATCTGCTCCTATACGGTCTGCTATAGAGCAGGTGTGTGTAACTACAGCAGTGTATTTATTTTTCTTTATTTGTTCTTTTAGTTATTTTAAGTTACTAGTGATGTTGATATAATTTGCGGTTAGGTGTTAGTCTGTTATACTTAGTATAGTATGGGTTTTCCATGCATTAAACAAAGATTTCAGCCGCTTTTCCAATAATTTATAAGGTACATCACTGTAATTTTTTGAGGAAGAATTGGAGATGAACTTATAAGGAGTTGATTCTGGTGAACTAAGAGAAAGCAATATGAATGTGTTAGAATTTGAAGGAGTTTAAGCTAATAAACAAAATGCATTTTGTCTTTCTATGAGTTCCTGGCACACAGTAGATTAATGTTTTATTTGGCATCTGCTTCTGTTTTTAGGTTTTCAAATATTTCTGTGATGATGTAACGGACAACGGACTGATGAGGATGTTGCGGGTTATTAAGAAAGATTTAAAACCAACTAGACATCGCAATGCGGAGAGTGAAGAAGAAGATGATGATGATGATGATGAAGATTTTCTTGGTATCGAAGAAGAGGACGACATTGATGAGGCTGAGACTGGTGAAACAGTGGAGAGCGATGAGCAGACTGATGACTCTGAGGCAGTGGCTGGATCTGAAGTTGGAAAAGAACTCCCTGAAGATTCTAATGATTCTGATGGAGGAATGGATGATGATGCAATGTTCCGGATGGATACTTATCTTGCCCAGATTTTCAAAGAGAAAAAGAATCAGGCTGGGAGTGAAACAGCTCAATCCCAGCTTGTTCTGTTCAAACTTCGGGTTCTTTCATTGCTGGAAATTTACCTGCATGAAAATCCAGGCAAGTAGAACAATGAGTTAAGCTAAGTTAAGATTAGAAGTGGTTGAAATATATAAATTGGTCCTCAAAACATATTTTTTTTACTTTGTCGGTTAAAGAACAAGGCTTCTTGGTTATCATTATTTATTGAGGTTTACTAATATTGGATCCATAGGGAGGGAAGATTTAACAATAATTAGTAGTGTTTATGATTATAACTGGAAGATTTAACTTAGTTGTGTTTATGATTATAACTGGATAATTTCAATGTGGAGCTCAGGTTAGCATTAGCCAACAATTACTGGCAGTTTGATGGTATTAATGCAGCTTAGCGTCTTTGTTCTACAAGTCATTTTTTTTTTATATATAGTTAATAGTTGATTTAGAAAGTATTTCTTCTCAACAATCTGCTATATGTCATGAAAACGTAATTTTTATTTCAAGTTTTTCCCTGCGTACTGATTTGTGATATGGGCTTTGTGATTGTGTTCCTTGTGTAGCTAAGCCTCAAGTTCTGATGGTGTACTCAAACATGGCTCAGGCATTTGTTAATCCACACACTTCCGAAGGCAGTGAGCAGCTTGGACAACGTATATGGCGAATTCTACAGAAGAAAATATTCAAAGCAAAAGACTTCCCGAAGAGTGAATCTTTGCAACTTTCTACTCTTGAATCTTTGTTGGAGAAAAACTTAAAATTGGCATCAAAACCATTCAAGAGAAAGAAATCTGCTGCTAATCCATCAAAGAAAAAGCAGTCAGCCTTGTGGAATCGACACAAAATGATTGTCTCCTTGGCTCAGAATTCAACCTTTTGGATTTTAAAGATTATTGATGCAAGAAATTTTTCCGAGTCTGAACTGCAAAGGGTTTTTGATATCTTCCGTGGTGTGTTGGTTGGGTATTTTGATAGTAAAAAGTCTCAAATAAAATCAGAATTTTTGAAAGAAATATTTCGAAGAAGGCCATGGATTGGGCATCATCTCTTGGGCTTCCTCTTGGAAAAATGTGTCAGTGCAAAATCAGTGTTTCGCCGAGTTGAATCTCTGGATCTGGTGATGGAGATAATGAAGTCATTGGTTCCTTCAATCTCTGATGAAGTCAGCCGAGATGCATCAAAGAAAAAGTTGAAGATCTATCTCCGAAATCTCAGTTATGTGATAAAGCAGTTAGTGACAGATATGCCTGAAAAGCAGGCTAGACGGGCTGAAGTACGCAAGTTTTGTACTAAGATTTTTCAGATGGTATCAACTCTTAATCTGACCAAGTCTTTTCTTAAAGATTTGTCCCCTGATGCCCATGCTGCTTGTGAATCTCAACTTGGTGATGTGTTTCTTAATTTGAAGAAGCTGGAATGAGAGCAGTAAAAGTAGTAAACATATGGGAAAGATATTTGCCAAAAAGTCCTTACGCATGGGTTTCATTCTTATTTATATTACATCCTCGGGAAATTTCTGTTGCTGCCTACCTAGTGCTGCAGGCAAAATGCAGGAGTTAATTGGCAATTTTGATGTTTAGCTGTTTCAAGTTTGAGCTTGTAGAACTTCCCTGGTCACAGTCGCACGGCCACAGGTTAAGCTGGGAAGCTTGCCTATTGTCGTATAATTCTTTATGTTGGTAGAAATCCTTCAAGCTGGTTTTTATATAATCTTATCAATATGATTGTTCATAGAGGAAGAGATTGACCATACTCAGAATTTTGAACTTTTGGCTTACTCAGGTTTCAGTTGCCCCCCATTTCTGTAGTCTTTTGCTATTGTTTTCAATGCAAAAC
This sequence comes from Cedrela odorata, assembly GCA_035584115.1. NCBI lineage: Eukaryota > Viridiplantae > Streptophyta > Magnoliopsida > Sapindales > Meliaceae > Cedrela > Cedrela odorata. The sequence goes on along the minus strand of JAXCLQ010000010.1, from coordinate 10,123,653 downwards.
TAGGTTTCGCCTCTCTTCTAACTTCGAAGTTTTCATAATGAGAAACTGCACTTTTCATGATTTTTCACAACCGTTGGAAGAACTCTACTATTATTTTGCAGAACTTTCTTATATTAATTCATTATTTAATGCTTGAAATGTCTCCATGATTTAAAAGTAGTTCAATTATTTACAGCCATGGAAATAAGCTAAGCAGTCCCTGTCATGTCAAGCAACGGCTCTTCTGGATTTTGTCATTACTATTATTTTTTTAATATTAAATATGAAAAAACTTATGTACCCAGTAGCTTACTGTTTCATGCAGAACACAATCAGGCACTGCCATGTTTTTCCCAACTCAAATCCCATTTGCCATGAGAAAAGAACGTGCTGGCAACATCATCGTATTTCAGGTGTGTCTCTTTGAGACATTCATTCTGGTTAAACATATCCACACAATTATAATCAAAAGCAAAAACTCAATTGCAAATAAGTCAATAATGGCTAAAATTATGTATTTAGTGTTAATAATGTTTACAAAGTATTTCAACCCTCTAAATCTCTCTCTAACACATCTAACAGTCTTCTCTAAAACCTTGCCTACATTTCTCTACTCTCTCTAAACAGTCTACCACATTCTCCCTTTTTTTCTTTCTTTCAATTTTCCATTCCTTCATCCTCTTTACAATCCAGCCAAAAGCTGCCTTGCCAATTTCCAATTTCATCGAGATCATCCAAAAAGCAACAACAACTAGCCCACAACACTAATTGCAATCAAACCCTGAACAAAAGAGTTTCACAAATTCAGATTCAGTACAGAATAGCAAACATAAAAGAAGATCAAGCAAGAAATGGCACCAAGCAAAGCAATTTATACCTCATTCATCCATAACAAATACACTTCAGGGGCCCGCCCCTCTTCCAGGAAAGCTTTTTCGACGGATACTCGAACCTCAATCTTCATCGAGGCATTCTATGATCGTGCATCGTCAGCATCCGAATCACTTCCTGAAGAAGTCCCAGAATCTGAATCTGCAAAGAACATGACAAACAACTAAGCATTTCTCCCACATTTTCCATCTACACACAACTCCAAAGATAAAAATTTGAGCAATGTAATACCACTCGATGAAGATGAATCACTACTCGAACTACTGGAGCTACTAGAACTGCTACTGGCATTGTTATTATTATGGGCATTATCCTTCTCAATCTCTACAGGAGGAAAACTGCTCATCGGCATCTCATCACCAATGTCCACGTCTTCTTCCCCAATTTCCCCTTTCTTTGCCTTCTTCGCATCTGTTGCCACTTCATTTTTCTCAACCATAGGTACATCCTATACAAAAAAAAAAAGGAATACCCAGATAAGTATTGCACATAATTAATCAATGAAATCATAGTAATGGAAGCGCATAAATCACACCAACTAACAATTTCATTTACCCTATTGGCTTCAGCCGTAGCCACATTGTTGATGCCCATCAATGCTTGCCTTTTAATCTTACTAACCATCTTCTTATAATTAGTCACAAAGCGATCAAGCTCCCAAAGAGTCTCGGTATCGAGTGCCTCAATATCAAGCTCGATCTCATCCTCATCCTGCCTTAAATTTCCGTTCCTTTTCTTCAATATAAGAATTACTTGCTCCATCTTCTCTTGCGGCAAACTCTGCAGCCCTATCCCCAATTTGTGCTTCTCTTCCATACTCATCTCTCTCTTATTCGGATCCTTAGCCTTGGGCTTTGGCTGTTTCAGTGGTTTTACCGCGGGTGTAACCCTCACTGGCGAGGGTGTTCTCACCGGCAACTGCGACACCGCCGGCGGTGTTGGCTTAGGGTTTAACCCAGTTGCTGGAACTCGCAGCATTTGCTCAGATTTTGTCACAATTTGTTGCTTAGAACTCTCTTTTTCTTTCATCTCATGGAAATTCCAAGAATTAGCTGGGAAATCCTCATCAAAAACTCGTTCTTGAATCTCTTCTCGTAGCAATTTCTCGTTAATAGGCCGAAACAACTCCTCAAATCTTGCTAGAAGCTGGTCCGCTATAATATACACATCGTGGCCTTTGGGATTGTAAGTCATGGCGTTGTTGAAAGTCAACCTAACGTCAGCTGCAAAATCCGCAGGCGAATCGTACAGATTCTTGGATAATTTCAACTTCACCGTCCCAAGATCCATCGGATTCTTGATTATATCATAATAATCATGTAAACCCATACTAACAACATCAACAGGCGTGTTAAAAATATACCCATGCTTGTGCTTCATCAACTTCGTCAAGATTTGCGCACAGTTCTTCAGCATCTTCCCATTATCTTGCTGATTTAGTTTCTTCACGTCATTTGACATAAACGGACGTTTGTTGCCCGATATCGAAGATTTCTTCGAGCTGGATCTGAACTGTTGGGTTTCGATTCGGCTCTTTAACTGCCGAATCTGTTCTAGCTCTGAAATCAACCGACTTTTGAGGTCAAGCAGCTCCTTTTTCGAATAAGATGCGATGCTGAAGCTAACGTAATTAGCCACAAGGAGATGATCGTTGTTTGGTCTTCTGTTGATGGACGACGCGTCGTCTGAGGCAGCAGATTGTGTGACGGCAGGCGACGCGTCGTCAATCTGACAGCCGTTGATTTCTTGGCGAAATTGTCTCTTTTTAGGGTTAGGGTTAGGGTTTGGAACTTTTCCCATGAATTTATGGCCACTTCCGTTTGTTTGCATCGGCCAGTTGCCTTCGCCGCGATTGGCTAACACCGCCGATGCCATCCGCTGCAAAGATTTACCATCAATCGCATAGATCGTAAATCACACGCGCCACCACGGACAGATATTCTTATAAGTGTAGGGTTTGGTATTTCCCTTAATCAGAGCGAGGAATTAGAGGGGGCTAGCCTCGCTTCTTAAAGAAGATCAGATCTGCCCGTGTAGATCTCGGGTAAGATCTGACCCGTTACTCCAGTTTTGTTTCTTCATCTCACGGTTCCTGTGGTTTTGGTGCTGCCCGAGATACTGCCCAATGATCTGTCATGAACGGTAAGGATGTGAAGTTTCTCATACGTGTTGCTCTCTTAAGCCGTTGGATGAGAGAGATGTGTTTCCTGAATTGGGATTGTCATTTGGGATGAATTTAGGTTGCATGTGCCGTGAATTTAGGGTTTTCGTGAACGTGGGGCCCAGATCCGATGACGTGGACGAAAACACCAACTGGGTGGACCGGCGTGAGGCTGAAGCTACGCGCATGTGGAGGTGCAGGGGAATTGCGCTTGCGGAAGGAATACCTTGTCAATATGAGGGGCATTATAGTAAATTCAAAAAAATGCAGTTTTCCAAGGGTAAAATAGTAAATCTGACTCCCCCCAAATTGTAAATTTATGAATTTATAAATAAATTTAAATAAATACTTTTATTATTTAATTTTGAGAACAAATGATTTATAATAATTTAATTAATTTAATTGAATATTAGTGAGAGGGAGGGATATGAATAACCAACAAAAATCAATGTCTCTTCTATTTGTCTTTGGTTCTCATTCACCCAATAATATGCTAAATTCTTATCCAATGGAATTGATAATGAAACATCAATAATTGCTATTACCCATTACTTACTTACTCCTAAATAAAATTTCAATTTTTATGATTAAGACAAAAACAATTCCCAAATTATTAGATGGTGTATATTAATTTGAATAATTACCAAATTCATCTTGTAATTTACAAAAACTAACAAATAAGTCCATTAAATTATCATACAATACTTTCATGACTAATTTGTTAATACCCAAATTCCAAAATTAACAAATGTGTCCCAAAGGGACATAAATTCACCTACCTAACCCCCAATCCAAGCTTATGTAGGAGTAAATGAGGTGAGAGTGGCAATATTGTAATTTGGAATGTGGAAAGTGAATGTGAATGTGTCAATATAAATTCAACTTGCATAAGAAGGGAAGGGAAGGGAAGGGAAAGGAGAGTATGGTAATAGTAATATTAATTTATAATGTTACAAAAGTTAGAATAGAGTTTATGTGTTGTCAATTGTCTTTTCATGCAACTTGATCATCATCATTTGTCAAATGCAACATTACACCCTAAAGAAAGTAATTGCTTTTACATACCATTAATTCCATGTGAAATTACACTTTTGCCCTCTCTCATTTGGAAACGGTCCTTTTCTCATTATTAACCACCTCATTATTTTTTATAAATTATTAACCACCTCACTATTTTTTATAAATTATTAACCACCTCA
>JAXCLQ010000010.1:10083466-10114257 GCA_035584115.1 Cedrela odorata | reverse complement strand
ATCAAAATATGTTCGAAAGTTATTTATTAATTTTCTTTTAAAATTTTATTTATTATTAATCAATAAATTAACATGAAATTTTAAATAATTTATATACTAAATTAAATTTACACTTCCCATTTAAAACTATATGATAAGAGAAATAATATCTTATATTTAATGTATGTATTTACCATAACGAAACTCATGAATCCAACGTACGATAATCAACAGACAACGTGAAAATCATAACTGTGCAAAACCAAAACCAAACCGAACCCAACTGCTCTTTCAACACAAAGTCTTGGCTGGCATCATCGTAAGACAAGATAAACATAGATTATTATATTGCATTTATATCCATTTTCCTTCGTGTGATGATCATTAGCGGGATTTGATTGCATTACAAAGCAACCCGTATAATGAAAGTTTGATGATGTTATAAGCAAGAAGAAAAGAAAGAAATCACTGGTATCAATCGTTTTCTCCCTGTTTTTACTCTTTCACGTCATATGTTATTCTCATTTCTTCTGATTAAATTAACAAAAATGGGAGTTTCATGGCTGAAATTTATGTGATTATTATATTGTAGTTGTTAATTTTTTTAATTTATTTTTGGATAGATTTTGGTTGGGAAGCTTCAAAGAAACTACTGAGATATCACAAGAAGATTCTTTCTTTCTTTATTTTCTTCGGTTTCTCCGATATTTTTGCATTTGAATGTTATTCAATTGAACAAATAGTTGATATTATTTGATTTTTTCAAGATTGTCTTGTTGCTTGCTAAACTTCCATGAAGAAAGCAACAGCAGACTTTTCGGTTTTGTGTTTCCATATTCTCTCTTGATTCTGATCTGGGTTTTCTTGTTTCGGTTTTTTTCTTGCTGGTTTTCACGCTTTTCAACAGGGTAAAACATTCATCTGTTGAACTTTTTTTATTTTTTATGAAATCATGAGCATACATTGGTTTTCAGGGATTCTGCGAGTGGTGGGTTATGAAATCTGGGTGCTTTGAAGGTGGGAATAATTTTGTTTGGTGAATAATTCTGATCTGGGTTCTTGCTGTTTGGATCTGTAGAGTTGGTTATTTCCTGTTTTGGGCTGCTAGTTGAGTTTTTGATATTGAATTTACATCTTACTGCTTTGAGGGTGATTTTGAGTAATCTGGAAATCTATTTGGTTGAGTAGGAACTTCAAATTATTATGAGTTTCAGGATTGCATCAATTTGATTATTTGTGTTGTTACTAATTGGGTTCATCGACACGAGCTACTTGATTCAAGTCATGGAGCCAGCTCAGGAAGAGCCAACTGGGGAAGGAGAAGCTGAGGAAATGGACAGGGCACACTCTACCGAAACTTCTGTCAGGGAATCCCGTACGTACCGACCACATTTTCCTGGTATGGTGAGAAAAAAAGCTTATATATTTGATGGGTATGGAAGATATTATATTAAGGAATGGGATCTTACCGAAGGTACAGGCAGTGAGTTTTGTTGGTACCATGCAGAATTACCGAAAGGAAACCAAAAACTTTCTCAATCTGCACAATACCTTATAGACGTTCTTTGCCCGCCTTTGAAGCTTCAAGATATTCTATCCCTTGTTAGTAATGGACCGTTCTGTGGGTATGTTGACGGAGCACTTGTATTTAGAATTAATTCGCCCGGTCCTGCCGCCAGCAACTTCACGTTTAGAATTGCTGCTAGAATTACCAAGAATTCTGTGATTACTGTGTCGTTGGGTCGTGTTCCAAGGTTGGGTTTCTCACCGACGGGTCAATCTCTTCTCTCGGAGATTCCTAGTGTAGAAAGTCCAACACATCATAGAGATGAGCCGAAGGAAGGGAGTGGGATTGTAATAAGGGAGCATGTCCTTGAATTCTTGTTGACTATGAATCACTCCGAAGAAGCTGATAATCGGGTTCCAAAATCTGTCTCCAATCTCGTTGTTCACATCCTCGACACACATGTGGATCAACTTCAAGATGTTGTGACCAAAATAGAGATTGAGCTGGATTCTGTGGAGCTTGAATTGGATAAAGGTAAATTTTCTTCAGCATCTGTCTTACGTACCCCACAAACAGTATTTTTTTTGTCAAATCTTTTTCCTAGAGAAGCTCGTTTGCCGTTTTGGTCATGAAGATAGTAAGATAAATCTCTAAGATTTCATGCTTTCCTTGCAGTTGTAATGTTTGCTTGGCATTTCTAGCAATATTAAGTGGTCAGAAATTTGGTTATTTAACCTGAGCCATTTTCTGCAATTTGTTGTTCTTTTTGCTTCTTTTCTCCCAAATCATGCAATAGGGTTTTGCACCTACAGTACTGTTGTCGATGCGAAAAGACAAGACTTGTCAAATGATATTCTGTTGTTGACATTGAAATGAGATGAGGTTGTAAGCAAGAAATATTGAATCAATGGAAATATGCAGGCCTATATAAACTGTATCTCTATCAACCATCATATTGTTTTACATTTATTTTAGACAATTTCAATGATCTAAGAGTATATGATTGGCAATTTTCAGCTGTTGTATTCATGACTTATTACTGCAACATATCCTTTTCAAGGAAAAGATGAAAGTCAAAAATGGAAGAAAGACAATTTATGTTGTGTAACGATCAATGAATAATTGGATTTCAATACTCCTTTCTGTAATATGCACAGTTTAGTACTTCGTAAGCTGAACCTGCATTCTGTGGAGAATATAACTTAAGTTTCTTTGCGACTTATTTTTGTGCACAATCCGTTTCTCTTCCAATTTCATGTCGTTCTCTGTTTGAATTTTGCTACGTTTACTCTTTTTATGAATCTGCATAATTATTGTGCTTAATCACAGGTGGGTTTGCTTTAAAGAAACAAATGCTAGATGAGAGAAGATTTCCCAAAATGATTCTTAATTTGCAGCGACTCCTACAGGTAGTGTTTCCTCCCCTCCTATTTATTTATACGGCCAAGCATGGAAAGCCAGGAAGTAGATTTATTATCAAATTTATGTTCCTTGGAGATGAATTCATTAATTTTTGTTTTTCCTCTGAGCATTGTATTCAAAATACTTTTATTTGATGAAAAAGTTCAACTCTTTCTAGGTTCTGCAACTCCTTATCACTGGACAGAACGATTTGACAATACTTTATTTCCTGCTCACCAAAAGGTTTGCAGGGTCCCCAAATGATTTATTGATAACAAATTAGCAGTCTACTCTTAGGGGGTGATTTAAAAAAACTGTGATTGGTTAGAAATGTCCATATAATTTAGTTTTGCTATAATATACTGGATACTAAAACCATGTCCACTAATGGTAACTTGCATTTGATTTCCGAAGCTCAGGTGATTGCATACGGGGAGCAAGTATTTCCACGAGTCAAAGAAAGGTGTTCTTCAAAAGAATGGTTTGCCCGTGACGATAGTAATGCCCTAGAAGAGTTAATTGGCCGGCTAAGGAGGTTAAAAGAGAATGTGGGGTTTATAACTAATCGCGTCACAGCAATTCAAGCTGGTCTTGATAGCTGGCAGTCTGAACAAATAAACAGGAAGCTATACTATCTCTCATTCCTTTCCATAATATTCCTTCCTCTATCCATCATCACTGGAGGTAAATTTCTCTTGAATCAAAACTTGTTTTATTATAACTAAGTGGGCAAACATTTGGCACTAATCATTGTTTCATGCGTGTTCATATCAGTTTTCGGAATGAATGTGGGAGGAGTTCCATGGACGGGGCAAAATAACCCAGAACTTAAAGATGGTTTCCGCAATGTAATGTTTCTATGCGTGGCAATGCTATTTATGGTGCTGCTATGCTTCATTTTCCCTGCTGCTTATAGTCGAGTAGCTGCTTGGCAGAGGAGGAGAGCTATGATACGAAGCTGGTCTCTCAACCAGAAGTCATTCCTCAAGAGAACTGTTGGAGCTCAAGAAAGAAGTGGTTACCTCAGACTTTGATAGCAAGCACAATATGTATACCATCATCAAGGTACACATCCTCCTAATTCTTTCTTCGTTTACTTTTCGATCATATCATCTACGTAAGGCCTTTTAAATGCATAATTCTGATAAACACCCGGTTTCCCTTTTCTACAGAAAACTTCAAATGGGCATTACTAACTATTGTTGAGAAAAGATAAAAAGTTTTTGGTTAGGAAGTTAGCTTATTCTTTTGCCAAGTCTCTTTCTCTTCGAACCGGGTTGTAGTTTTTTCGCATTTTTGGAAAGGTTTTTAACACGCTGTACAGATATTATGAATTTTTTACTCTGCCAACAAATTCATTTGATTGTTGTATCAACAGTAATCGTAACTGCAATGACATGAACCTTTTGAATTGTCCTTTGTGTAGTCGGTATAATTTCTCTGAATAATAACACTATCATTTATATAACCAATGCCATAACGAAAATCCGGCACCATTGATCGAATAAAAGTGTTGTAAATTTATGTTTTATGTTATAACTTTTACATTCGAGATTGAAAAAAAAAAAAGAATAATAAAGCGGATACATATGAATACATATGAGCACATGAGAATCTGATCCATTAAAGTCTAGCATAGTGTTGGTTTTTATTGTTGGAGTATTTTAGTCATTGCAATAAGGATTAGGCTCTTTAGGGACCTATGTGATATAAATATAAATTTTGTATTTTTATTTGTAAATAGGTAAGAAATCAGGATCCAGAGGATATTATTTCAAAACTAAAAACCCTAACCCCTTTTCCAAGAAAAGAAAAAATGTTGGGACACATCTAGAGATAGAAGACTCAGTTTTTCTGCAACGTGGCATAACATATGAACAATAAATAACAACACGAGTACGACGTCGTTCAAACAACATAATACTGGAAATGAAACCGCTTTGCACCTCTACATGGTTTGGTTTACTAACTGGGTAAATTATTCATAGGTCCCTCTTATGTGATTTAATTGCATTCAAAAGGAGAAAGTATTAAATCATTACATTATTCATATATTTATAAAGATGCCAACGGATCGGGACTGAGACAAATACTTTTAAATCTGCATCTATATTAACTAAAAAAATTTAATATTAAACTTGTAACGAATTTGACATTTTATTACCAAATTTGTTTAAATGAATATCTAATATCAAATCTGTGCGAATATCTACGAATTTTCAACATTTTTTTTTGTATTTTCAATTATAATTATAAAATTATTAAATATCAAATTTAAACTTATAAATTATTTAATTAAAATTATAAATTTTAGCATTAATTTAAATTAAAATACATCACTCGCATAAAACATCAAATACATTTAATATAAAATAAAATTAATCACAATTTCATAAAAAAAAAATATAATTATTTTACAAATTCATAAATAAAAAAATCATAAATTCAAAATCAAAGTAAACTTATAAATTCAATACAATAATTGTAAATTTTATATATTTATTTTTCTCAATTGTAATTAGTATTCACCCAACATAATTTTTAAAATAGTGTATAATAACATATAAATTAATAAAGTCATTTTAATAATTTCATAAATATATATTTTAAAAAATTAAATATTTGAGGATATTCATCTATATCTGTATTTGTCTCAAATTTGTTACGATTTTTTTTTTAAACCCGTCCAAAATACATTAAGAGGCATACTAAATTCGTTCTATTAGAATCACGTATTAGTGAATTTATGAATAAAATTAACATTCATATACATTTAACCATTGGTATAATTTAAAACCATATATAAATATATATATTCTAAAATTGATTAATGATACTTCTCAAACAAAACGTTGTCGGCCAACATCTTGTATAAATCCCAGTAAACGAAAGATTTCTACATATATAATTTTATGGGATAATCATAGTTTATATATATATATATAACCCTTTTGTATAATTAAGTTAAACATAAGGGGCCTTAGTAGTATTTTCCCAAGCAATACTAAGTAACCTAGAACCTTCCACCGGCGCTAGAATTTTGGGCCCAAACCCAGTTTCAACCTCATATAAAGAAAAACCCTAAACCCTTCCCTTATACACCCTAGTTCGTCATAGCCCTTTTGATTATTCTCTCATTGTTCACGGCTAAGCAGATCGATTGATCGACCTTTATTTAGTCATGGCTACCGCTGCTCTGCTTCGATCGCTACGACGCCGTGATGTCGCCTCCGCCCCTATCTCTGCCTACAAATGTGTAAGTTACTTTTAACTTAATTATACAAAAGGGTTAGTTTTTGGTCTTTGGATTGAGCTGTATAAGATGTGCTGGTCTTAATTTGGTTGTTTTTCGTTTTGTTCTCTTAATTTCGTTGCTTAAACCTGCAAAGTTTGTTCCTTTTTTTTTTCTTTTTTGGATTTTTAGTTTCTGATTTTTTGTTAAAGTTTGGTTCTTGGTGCTATGGTGTTCTCGTGGCATTGTTATTTCAGTCAGGTTCGACTTTTAGTTGCTAATTTCCGTCATTAATTACTGTGATCGATTGTTTATGAATATCTTACATGGATATGCCTGGTTTTCAACTGAGTTTGGTCTTCATTATGGTACTTGTTAATAATTGGTTGATGGGTTGGTCTGAGTTCTGATTGTGAATGTTTCTCTAAACTATTCGACCATTGCGAGGGATTAATCTTGTGGACGATGTCTCCTGGTTGTTTATCGTATGGTTTTTTTTCTTTAAGGTTGATTGATGCCATGTTAATTTGTGGTACTTATCCTAAATTTTAGGATCTTACGGATGAATTTTAAGTTCTTATTCTTGTGATTTTTAATGTTTGTTGCAGTTGACGAGCAATGTCAAGCCCTCATGGGCACCTTCTAATTTGGGTAACAGTTGGGCTAGTTTGACCAGAGCTTTTAGGTATAGTGTACGCCCTCGCCATTAACTGATGTTGTAATTGATTACCTTATGGTTGTTGTTTGTAACTGTTGTGTGAATTCTCTTTGTGCAGCTCAAAACCTGCTGGAAACGATGTTATTGGTATTGATTTGGGAACCACCAATTCGTGTGTAGCGGTGATGGAGGGAAAGGTAAGAATACTGTCTGTTCCAACCTTTTTTTTTTTTTTTGCCGTCAGTCATGTTAAAAGCTTTTGATGTCCTTGAATAGTTTCTGATTTATTGTAACTTTGCATAGAATCCCAAAGTCATTGAGAATTCAGAAGGTGCTCGGACCACACCATCAGTTGTAGCTTTCAACAATAAAGGAGAGCTACTTGTGGGTACACCAGCCAAGCGTCAGGCTGTGACCAATCCAACTAACACTATCTTTGGAACTAAGCGTCTAATTGGTAGACGATTTGATGATCCTCTGACGCAAAAAGAAATGAAGATGGTTCCTTACAAGATAGTAAAGGCTCCTAATGGGGACGCTTGGGTTGAAGCCAATGGGCAACAGTATTCCGCAAGTCAGATTGGGGCCTTTATTCTGACCAAGATGAAAGAAACTGCAGAGTCCTACCTTGGAAAGGCAGTTTCAAAGGCTGTGATCACTGTTCCAGCTTATTTTAATGATGCTCAGAGGCAGGCAACAAAGGATGCTGGCAGAATTGCAGGCCTTGATGTCCAGAGAATCATTAATGAGCCCACAGCTGCTGCACTTTCCTATGGCATGAACAACAAGGAGGGTCTCATTGCTGTTTTTGATCTTGGTGGTGGCACATTTGATGTTTCAATCCTAGAGATCTCTAATGGTGTATTTGAGGTAATAATCACTTGGTAATCTGAAATGTTGTGTTGTTTGTATATTTTTTATACAAGTTACGCTAATAATTATCTATTCCAGGTGAAAGCAACTAATGGTGATACATTCTTGGGGGGAGAAGATTTTGACAATACTTTGTTGGAGTATTTAGTGAGTGAATTCAAGAGGACTGAGGGAATTGATCTTTCGAAGGACAAGCTTGCCTTGCAGAGGCTTCGTGAGGCAGCTGAGAAGGCGAAGATTGAACTTTCATCAACATCCCAGACTGAAATTAATCTTCCATTTATCACAGCTGATACGTCGGGTGCAAAGCATTTGAATATCACACTGACCAGATCTAAATTTGAATCTTTGGTTAATCACCTGATTGAGAGAACCAGGCCACCTTGTAAGAATTGTTTGAAGGACGCCAACATCTCCATAAAGGATGTTGATGAGGTTCTTCTTGTTGGAGGAATGACCCGTGTGCCCAAGGTACAGGAAGTAGTGTCAGAAATATTTGGCAAAAGCCCAAGCAAAGGTGTAAATCCTGATGAGGCAGTTGCCCTTGGAGCTGCAATTCAAGGTGGTATTCTTCGCGGAGATGTCAAAGAGTTGCTTCTCTTGGATGTTACACCTCTATCACTTGGTATTGAGACGCTTGGCGGTATCTTCACCAGGCTGATCAATCGAAACACAACAATTCCTACAAAGAAGAGTCAGGTGAGTTATTTTTTAGGGCTGTACATCAGTACATGTGAATCTTTCCAAATGGTATACTTTGCAGAAGATATTGAAGATTTGAGTATTTATTCCAAACTTCAAAGGGATATGAATTTTGAGTATGCAGGAGTAAGAATGCAAGTAGGGTAAACAAGTATTTCATGATTTTGAAGTCGCTTGTATTCATTCCTACTCTTCAAAGGTGTTTCTTTGTTGTGTTCAAACATTCGATTTCAAGGGTTTGCTCTTTGGTTGCCTTCTAGTCCAATTAATGTGTACAAATGCATTTTTATGCTTTGGTTGTCTGCTCTGTTCTCTCTCTAGAATTATGGTGTTATTTGTTCTAATTGGTGTTTTTTTTGGTTCACAGGTCTTCTCAACTGCTGCTGACAACCAGACCCAGGTCGGTATTAAGGTGCTTCAAGGTGAGCGTGAAATGGCATCCGACAACAAACTCTTAGGAGAGTTTGAACTTGTGGGCATTCCCCCAGCACCTAGAGGCATGCCTCAGATTGAGGTCACATTTGACATTGATGCTAATGGTATTGTCACTGTCTCTGCAAAAGACAAGGCCACCGCCAAAGAGCAGCAGATCACTATCCGTTCATCAGGAGGACTATCAGATGATGAAATTGAGAAGATGGTTAAGGAAGCAGAGTTGCATGCTCAGAAGGATCAGGAAAGAAAAGCTTTGATTGATATCAGAAACAATGCAGACACCACCATCTACAGCATTGAGAAGAGCTTGGGTGAGTACAGAGAAAAGATTCCGAGTGAAGTTGCAAAAGAAATAGAGGATGCTGTGGCAGATTTGAGGAAGGCAATGGAAGGTGATAACATAGATGAAATCAAGGCCAAGCTTGAGGTAGCAAACAAAGCGGTCTCAAAGATTGGACAACACATGACTGGTGGTGGCTCTGCTTCCGGAGGTTCCCAGGGTGGTGACCAGGCTTCGGAGGCTGAGTACGAGGAGGTGAAGAAGTGAATGCGGAGGCAGTAGCTTCGTTTGTTGTTTTTTCTTCCGAAAACGGTTTTAAACCCACATTCAGAGATGAATCTCTTGATTTTTATTTGTTCTTTAAGGATGTACGGCGGTTTTGTATCTAGATTATTCAAGCTATTAGGAGAACAATATTAGTTTATTTTGAGAAACTTCATAAGCAAGTTTGAATCCTTTGCAATATATGGTTAACATAAATATATTTTTCCTGAAATAATTTCCATTGTTGACCTGTGATTTGCTGTGGTGCCTGTTGGATTTTGCCTGATGTCTTGCATGTACAATTGAATATTTGGAAATTTGTTCGACATTCAAATGAAGATCTTCATTGCATGAATTTTGACATCTCAAAAATCGAAGTAAATATCAAAGTCTGCGCTCAATGGACTTTTGGGTTTGTAAAATAAATAAATAAAATTACCGCTTAAAGCAATAAGTACTCGATAAATAGATCTACTATAATTTAACAAAATATCAGGGTCCAGCAGTATTTAAGCATTCTTAATCAGTTTCATTAACAATTACTATAAATATTAGGGGTCATTTTATAAATATGCAAGTAATATATAAAGGCTTGATGTAAATTTCCGCTTCCTCTTCTTCTGCTGCATCCTAAACGGCGGCCACTGTCCTGAGCTTAATAATTATTATTTAAAAAAAAAACTGATATATAAAACCCTAAAACCCTTCGAAATCGAAACCCTAAATATCTCAATCCGTTTACTCTTCTCTTAAACAACTCAGGTTCGTTCTTTCTTCTTATATTTCTTTGTTTTTTTTTTTTTTTTTTTTCATATAACTTTTCCTCTTTGGTTTGTTTGCGCCGAACGTGAAGTTACAGTAGGAGAAAAGAATGTATTTTTGTGTTTTTGAATTTTTTTGTGCGTGAATGATCTGATTTGTTGTATTGTGAACCGGGGAACGAGGGATTTGATTGTTATTATTACTTTTCTTCAAAGCTGAATTTTTTTGATGGATTGATGATGTACAGAAAGTTTCAAGCTTGCTATAATGGGTGGCAAGAAAAGGAACTCCAATGTTGTAGTGGAAGGAGATGGTGTGGTAGATGTATCTACTGAAAATATTACCGAGCATAACATGTGTACTGATGATATGGACAATGATAATGCTAACTCTAATCCTTTGAAAAAGAAAATGAAAAAGGATAAGCAAAAAGATGGAGAAATGGCAGATGGGGATGCAAAAACTCCTAGTTCTATCAAGCCCATGGAGAGAAGGAAGAAAAGGAAATCAATGGACAAGGAGAAGCATCGTTCTGCTTTAGAAGATAAAGAATTTCAGCCCAAGCAAATGGGTGGAGCAGCAATGAAAGGAGAAGAAACTCGGGCATCAATGGGTGCGTCATCATCTAGTAGTGGTATGCCTAACTTGCGTCTTAGTGTTTTTAACGACTTGGCTTCAGCTTCGGTTTCTTTGAGACAAGCGGCGGCAGAATCATTGTTGAGAGAGTTGCAGGAAGTTCAGAAGGCATATGATAGACTTGGGGATCAGTTGGTTGAAGGTGGACCGAAATTGGAAGCTAGAAAGGATGATGGGTTAAACAATTGTGCACCTTCTTTGAGATATGCCGTGCGTAGGCTCATCCGTGGTGTTTCTTCGTCGAGAGAGGTATGTTTAGTTAACATGGTTCTGAATTTTTATATATGATTATTGGTATTGCTGTGTTTACACGAAATACATGTAAATAGAACTTTCAATTAATTTAAAAATCTGAGCTCTATATATTTTATGGGGCCAGTCTTAGTGAAGCCTCTTATATGGAGTTTTAAGACTCGAAATTGTGCATAATAGCTGTATTTTTTGAGCTAAGTAGTTGACTCGATCCATCTGCTTTTGTCAATCACATACTTGTCTCTGTTTCTTATTCTATGTTTCCGTATTCCATGAATTGTGGAGTTTTTTTAATGGTATGAAATGGAAATGTGGCCTTTTGATTTTGCTAGTTGGTGAAGTTGATTCAGAAATTCATTTCCTTAGCATAGTCAAAGAACTTGAAAGATGTAATTATTGGGTTGGCTAGGTGCATCTATATAGTACATGGCGGTGGTCTTTCATTATTAGGTAGAATCTTGAAGTAAGAGATGATGCAGCTAAAAAGAAAGAAAGAATACTTATGCTGATTGATTGGCTACTATTGAACTCAAACCTGTGCTACTATTAGATCTTAAAGTTATGCCAATAACTGTCTAAAACCTTTTGTTGTACATTTGGAAGTATAGATTGATAGTTAGCTTTTAATGTTATAGAAAATTTGGTGGAAGTTGTATGTTGTATGGGGGAAGGCCCATGATCTTGGCATGACATTTCTTGTTACTGGTGTAAACATTGGGCCATATATTAGGTGACTCTATCTTACTAACTTTTAGTTAATATGTGGTCTACAATTGCGTTTGCAGTGTGCAAGACAAGGCTTTGCATTAGGCCTTACTCTCTTGGTTGGTACAATTCCTAGTATTGAAGTGGACTCATTGCTGAAACTTATTGTTGATTTGTTGGAGGTCTCTTCATCGATGAAGGGTCAGGTAGAGAAGAATTTCTTTCATTTTTTGTCTCATAGACTCCAATAAGATTCTCTAAACACTTCTTTATGCAATTGCAGGAAGTGAGAGATTGCCTTTTGGGTCGCTTATTTGCCTATGGTGCTATTGCCCGGTCAGGAAGACTAAGTAAAGAGTGGGTTTGTGATAAAACCACACCTTACATCAAGGAATTTACTAGTCTGCTCACCTCCCTTGCAGCAAAGAAGCGATACTTGCAAGAGTCTGCTGTCTCAGTTATTTTAGACTTGGTTGAAAATGTATGTTCTAATTAGTAAATCACATCATTCTGTCCTTGAAAATCTTAATACTTCCTTTTCAGCCTTGATTGCCAGAATGTTTGGGAGGATTTAATTTTGTAGCTAATGATGTATGTCCAATATATTTATGGCTCTTACATAAGTTGTTGTAGGGCATAGCAAAGGTAATTTTGGGACTTAGTTACCAACAAAAGTGTATTTTTTTCACTACATTGGATGTTGCAATTAGTCAATATACACAATAGCTTGAAACGGCTATCCTTTTTTTTTGGAGGTTGGGTGGGGGGTGGAGTGGGATATTTTACTTTTTTGAATCTCTTTCGCGTGCTTGTGATAGGATTTATAACTATTTAATTGATGTTACACAGAAAAGGATTGTAAGGACAAAATTTATATATAATATAAATACTTCTGTTCGTTTGTTTCGTCATTCTAACCGCTTTGAGGATATGGTTCAAGGTTTTCAAAGAAACAAGAGTTGCTTGGGTGGTCTTGAAATCTTGTGTTTAATTCCAACCCTGGATTTCTTGTACCCCTCGAAGAGACTTACTAGTTGCACCTAATCCTTTCATATCTTTTATGGTTTGGCAGTTGCCTGCTGATGCTGTGGTAGGTCATGTGCTTGATGCTCCGGGTCTTCATGACTGGTTTGAGGGAGCCGACAAAGTTGGGAATCCTGATGCTTTGCTTTTAGCTCTCAGAATTCGTGAAAGAGTTTCTGTTGACAGCAAAAAGTTTGGCAAACTTTTGCCAACTCCATTCAGCCCTGGCAAACTTTTTGCTGCTGACCATTTGTCCTCTCTTGTTAATTGCTTTAAGGTGGTATTCAGATATACCTTCACACTGCAACTATAATATGGATGAATAGAAATTTCAGATTTTCTGACAATAATTTTGTTTCTCTGGAATATGGCAGGAATCCACCTTCTGTCAGCCCCGAGTGCACAGTGTGTGGCCTGTTCTAGTAAATATTCTTTTACCTGATACAGTTTTGCAAACTGAAGATGCGACATCGGTTTCAACTTCCATGAAGAAGCACAAAAAGAGTCGCAAGACTAGCTCTACCGAAGAAGAAGTTGCCAAGAGCTTTCAGTCTTTCTGTGAAATTATTATTGAAGGATCCCTTCTTCTGTCATCTCATGATCGTAAACACTTGGCATTTGACATTCTGCTGCTTCTTCTCCCAAAGTTGCCTGCATCTTTTCTCTCAATTGTTATGTCTTACAAACTTGTCCGGTGCCTGATGGATATACTTTCCACTAAGGATTCATGGCTATATAAAGTGGCACAGTATTTCCTTAAAGAATTATTAGATTGGGTTGGGAATGATGATGCCAGAAGAGTTGCTGTGATTGTGGCTTTACAAAAACACAGTAATGGAAATTTTGACTCCATAACACGGACAAAGGTAGTTAAAGATTTGATGGCAGACTTCAAAACAGAACCAGGTTGCATGCTTTTTATTCAAAACCTAGTGAACATGTTTGTTGATGAAGGTCAAGCTTCTGAGGAACCTTCAGATCAGAGTCAAACTACTGATGACAATTCGGAGATAGGATCAATTGGTGAGAAGGATTCAGTAGGGACATTGGGAAATTCTGATTTTCTGAAAAGTTGGGTTGTAGAATCCCTCCCCAGTATTTTGAAATATTTGAAGCTGGATCCTGAAGCAAAGTTCCGAGTGCAAAAGGAAATTTTGAAGTTTCTAGCCGTACAGGGTTTGTTCTCTGCATCACTTGGCACTGAAGTGACATCTTTTGAGTTACAGGAGAAATTTATGTGGCCCAAAGCAGCCACCTCAAGTGATCTTTGCAGTATGTGTATTGAGCAGCTCCAGTTGTTGCTGGCAAATGCTCAGAAGGTTGAGGGGTCACGTTCATTAGCAAATGGACTCGAGCCAAATGATCTGGGGTCTTACTTCATGAGATTTCTCAGCACATTACGTAACATTCCTTCAGTTTCTCTCTTTCGATCCTTAAGCGATGAGGATGAGCAGGCATTCAAAAAATTACTGGAAATGGAAACCAGGCTTTCTAGAGAGGTAGTTAATTTACTGTCGTAAGATGATTTTGGAATATTGAATCTGAGTGCTCTAATATCAGAGATTCCCCAAATAAAAAGTTGTGCTTGTCTTGAGTGCTTCAGAATGTTTTCAAGTTTGTATTTGAGATTATGTCTTTTTTGTTTAATTATTGCAAATATATTCAGAATTTTCATTTTCTTAATTTTGTAGGAACGGAATAGTGGGCTCAGTACAGATGCAAATAAATTGCATGCCCTTAGGTACTTGCTCATCCAGTTGCTGCTCCAAGTGCTCCTTCATCCAGGAGAATTCTCCGAAGCTGCCTCTGAACTTATCATGTGTTGTAAAAAAGCTTTTGCATCTTCTGATCTTCTCAACTCTTCTGGTGAAGATGAGTCGGATGATGCAACACCAGAGCTAATGGATGTCTTGGTGGATACATTGCTTTCAATGCTCCCGCAATCATCCGCTCCTATGCGGTCTGCTATAGAGCAGGTGTGTGAGGACAGCAGTGTAGTTATTTTTCTTTATTTTGTTCTTTTAGTTATTTTAAGTTACTAAGCAAGTGTATGTTAATATAATTTCGGTTAGGTGTTAGTCTGTTATACTTAGTTTAGGATGGGTTTGCCATGAATTAAATAAAGATTTCAACTGCTCTACCAAGAATTTATCTGGTGCATCACTATAATTGTTTTGAGGAATAATTGGAGATGATCTCATAAAGAGTTGAGTGTGGCGAACTAAGAGGGAGCAATACGAATATGCTAGGATTTGAAGGAGTTTAAGCTAATAACAAAATGTATTTTGTCTTTCTGTGAATTCCAAGCACACAGTAGATGAATGTTTTATTTGGCATCTGCTTCTGTTTTTAGGTTTTCAAATATTTCTGTGATGATGTAACGGATGATGGACTAATGCGGATGTTGCGGGTTATTAAGAAAGATTTAAAACCAGCTAGACATCGCAACGAGGAGAGTGAAGAAGATGATGATGATGATGAAGATTTTCTTGGTGTCGAGGAAGAGGACGACATTGATGAGGCTGAGACTGGTGAAACAGTGGAGAGCGATGAGCAGACTGATGACTCTGAGGCAGTGGCTGGATCTGAAGTTGGAAAAGAACTCCCTGAAGATTCTAATGATTCTGATGGAGGAATGGATGATGATGCAATGTTCCGGATGGATACTTATCTTGCCCAGATTTTCAAAGAGAAAAAGAATCAGGCTGGGAGTGAAACAGCTCAATCCCAGCTTGTTCTGTTCAAACTTCGGGTTCTTTCATTGCTGGAAATTTACTTGCATGAAAATCCAGGCAAGTAGAACTCTGTATTAAGCCAAGTTAAGATTGGCAGTGGTTGAAATATAGAAATTGGTCCTCAAAACAGTTTTTAACCTATGTCAATTAAAGAACAAGGCTCCTTGGGTATCATTCTTTATTGAGGTTGACTAATATTTGGATTTCTATTGGATCCATCGGGAGGGAAGATTTAACAATAATTAGTAGTGTTTATGATTATAACTGGATAATTTCAACGTGGAGCTCAGTTTAGCATTAGCCACCAATTACTGGCAGTTTGATGGTATTAATGCAGCTTAGCGTCTTTGTTCTATAAGTAAATTTTTTATAGTTAATAGTTAATTTAGAAAGGATTGCTTCTCAACAATCTGCTATATTTCTTGAAAACTGAATTTTTATTTCAACTTTTTCCCTGATACTGATTTGTTCTATGGGTTTTGTGATTGTGTTCCGTATGCAGGTAAGCCCCAAGTTCTGATGGTGTACTCAAACTTGGCTCAAGCTTTTGTTAACCCACATACTTCCGAAGGCAGTGAGCAGCTTGGCCAGCGTATATGGGGAATTCTACAGAAGAAAATATTCAAAGCGAAAGACTTCCCGAAGAGTGAATCTTTGCAACTTTCTACTCTTGAATCTTTGTTGGAGAAAAACTTAAAATTGGCATCAAAACCATTCAAGAGAAAGAAATCTGCTGCTAATCCATCAAAGAAAAAGCAGTCGGCCTCCTGGAATCGACACAAAATGATTGTCTCCTTGGCACAGAATTCAACCTTTTGGATTCTAAAGATAATTGATGCAAGAAATTTTTCGGAGTATGAACTGCAGAGGGTTTTTGATATCTTCCGTGGTGTGTTGGTTGGGTATTTTGATAGTAAAAAGTCTCAAATGAAATCAGAATTTTTGAAAGAAATATTTCGAAGAAGGCCATGGATTGGGTGTCATCTCTTGGGCTTCCTTTTGGAAAAATGTGTCGGTGCAAAATCAGTGTTTCGTCGAGTTGAATCTCTGGATCTGGTGATGGAGATAATGAAGTCATTGGTTCCTTTAAGCTCTGATGAAGTCAGCCGAGAAGCATCAAAGAAAAAGTTGAAGATCCATCTCCGGAATCTCAGTCATGTGATAAAGCAGTTGGTGACAGATATGCCTGAAAAGCAGGCTAAACGGGCTGAAGTACGCAAGTTCAGCGCTAAGATTTTCCACATGGTGTCCACTCTTAATCTGACCAAGTCTTTTCTTAAAGATTTGCCCCCCGATGCCCATGCCGCTTGTGAATCTCAACTTGGTGATGTGTTTCTTAATTTGAAGAAGCTGGAATGAGAGCAGTAAAAGTAATAATCATATGGGAAAGATATTTGCCGAAATGTCCTTATACATGGGTATAATTCTTATTTATATTACATACTTGGGAAACTTATGTTGCTGCCTACCAAGTGCTGCAAGCAAAGTGCAGGAGTTGACTGGCAATTTTGATGTTGGGCTATTTCAAATTTTTCATGTAGAACTTCAGTGGTCGCAGTTGCACAGCCACACATTAACCTGGGAAGGTTGCCTATTATCTTATAAACACTTTATATTGGTAGAATTCTTTCAAGCTGCTTCTTGTGTCTTTTGGTTTTATATAATCTTATGATTGTTCATAGAGGAAGAGATTGACCATAGTCATAAAGTTTTGAACTTTGAGCTTACTCAGGTTTCAGTTGTCCTGTCCTTCGTAACTGAATGTAGTTTTTTGCTGTTGTTTTTAATGCAAAACGCAGTCTCACCTCTCTTCTAACTCCGAAGTTTGTCGCGAGAAACTGCACTTTTCAGGACTTGTCTGAGCTAAGAATTCTATTATTATTTTGCAAAACTCTTTTTCATTAATTCAGTGTTTGATGCTTGTATTGTCTCCGTGATTTAAAGATAAATTTTTTACAGCCATAGAAATAAAGCTAAGTTAGTCCCTGTCATGTCAGGCAACGGCTCTTAACAGGCCAGTCTTCTATTATCTCTTCTTTTGCTTGTTTTGGAGTGGACCAGCGGTAATCTAATGCACAGCTCTTTGCCTTTTCTTCTGGATTATCATATTTATTATTAAACGAAAAAAAACACGTGTACCCAATAGCTGACCGTTTCATTCTGAACACAATTAAGTATTGGCATGTTTTCCCAACAACTCAAAAGCAATTATAAGGCGGCAACTTCTTTCTTCACATGCTTCCAAGATCTATTCCCTTCTTGTCGAGTTATTAATTAGTCTTTACATATAATTTCATCAGTATTTTACCCTTGTCCCGAACCCCTTCTCACAAAGAATGTGCTGGCAACATCTTCATGTTTCAGGTCTCTTTTGAGTTACACGTTCTGATTGAACATACCACACAATTAAAAGCAAAAGTAAAATCTGAATTGCACGAGTCAACGATGGCTAAAATATTATATATTTAGTGTTAATAATGTTTACAAAGTATTTAAACCCTCTAAATCTCTCTTAACACATCTAACAATCTTCTCTAAAACCTTGCCTACATTTCTCTACTCTCTAACCAGTCTACCACTTTCTCCTAATTTTGTTTTTCAATTTTCCATTCCTTGATCCTCTTTACAATCCCTCTAACCAGTCCACCACTTTCTTCTAATTTTTTTTTTCAATTTTCTATTTCTTGAGCCTTTTTACCTCATTCAGCCTAAAGCTACCTTGCCAACTTCCAATTTCATAGAGATTTTTCAAAAAGCAACTAGTCCACAACACAGCTTGCAATCAAACCTGAGCAAAAAAATTTTACAAGTTCAGATTCAGCAAAGAGAATATCAAACATAAAAGACGACCAAGCAAATCAATTTATACCTCATTCATCCATGACAATCACACTCCAGGGGCCCCCTCTGTTGGAAAGCTTTTCCACGGATCCTCAAACCTCAATCTTCATCAAGGCATTTTATGACCGTGCATCATCAGCATCGGAATCACTTCCTGAAGAAGACCCCGAATCCGAATCTGCAAAGAACATGACATACAAACTAAGCATTTCTCCCACAAATTTTCCATCTACACAACTCCCGGAGATCAAATTTTGAGTAAGGTAATACCACTCGATGACGATGAACCACTACTCGAACTACTGGAGCTACTAGAACTGCTACTGACATTGTTATTATTATGAGCATTATCCTTCTCAATTTCCACAGGAGGAAAATTGCTCATCGGCATCTCATCACCAATGTCCACGTCTTCCTCCCCAATTTCCCCTTTCTTTGCCTTCTTCGCATCTGTAGCCACTTCATTTTTCTCAACCATAGGCACATCCTACACACAAAATAAAAAAGATTACCCAGATAAGTATTGCACACGATTAATCAATGAAATCATAGTAATTAAACCACATAAATCACAGCAACTAACAATTCCATTTACCCTATTGGCTTCAGCTGTAGCCACATTGTTGATGCCCATCAATGCTTTCCTTTTAATCTTGCTAACCATCTTCTTATAATTAGTCACAAAGCGATCAAGCTCCCAAAGAGTCTCAGTATCAAGTGCCTCAATATCAAGCTCGATCTCGTCCTCATCCTGCCTTAAATTTCCGTTCCTTTTCTTCAATATAAGAATTACATGCTCCATCTTCTCTTGCGGCAAACTCTGCAGCCCCATCCCCAATTTGTGCTTCTCTTCCATACTCATCTCTCTCTTATTCGGATCCTTAGCCTTGGGCTTAGGCTGCTTTAATGGTTTTGCAGCTGGTGTAACCCTCACTGGCGAGGGTGTTCTCACCGGCAACTGTGACACCGCCGGCGGGGTTGGCTTACGGTTAGGGTTTGACCCAGTTGCTAGAACTCGCTGCTTGGGCTCAGATTTTGTCACATTTTGTTGCTTAGAACTCTCTCTTTCTTTCACCTCAAGGAAATTCCAAGAATTTGCTGGGAAATCTTCATCATAAACTCGTTCTTGAATCTCTTCTCGAACCAATTTCTCGTTAATAGGCCGAAACAACTCTTCAAATCTTGCTAGAAGCTGGTCCGCTAAAATATACACATCGTGGCCTTTGGGATTGTAAGTCATGGCGTTGTTGAAAGTCATTCTAACGTCAGCTGCAAAATTCGCAGGCGAATCGTACAGATTCTTGGATAATTTCGACTTAACGGTCCCAAGATCCATCGGATTCTTGATTATATTATAATAATCATGTAAACCCATATCAACAACATCTACAGGCGAATTAAAAATATACCCATGCTTGTGCTTCATCAACTTCGTCAAGATTTGCACACAGCTCTTCAGCATCTTCCCATTATTTTGCTGATTTAGTTTCTTCACCTCATTCGATGTAAACGAACGCTTGTTGCCCGATATCGAAGATTTCTTCGAGCTGGATCTGAATTGTTGGGTTTCGATTCGGCTCTTTAACTGCCGAATCTGTTCTAGCTCTGAAATCAACCGATTTTTAAGCTCAAGCAGCTCCTTTTTCGAATAAGATGCGATATTGAAGCTGACGTAATTACCCACAAGGAGATGATCGTTGTTGGGTCTTCTGTTGATGGATGACGCGTCGTCTGAGGCGGCAGATTGTGTGACGGCCGGCGACGCGTCGTCTATCTGACAGCCGTTGATTTCTCGGTGAAATTGTCTTTTTTTAGGGTTGCGGTTTGGAAATTTTCCCATGAATTTAGGACCACCTCCTTTTGTTTGCATCGGCCAGTTGCCTTCGCCGCTATTGGCTAACACCGCCGATGCCATCCGCTTCCGAGATTTACCATCAATCGCTAAGATCGTAGACCACACGCGCCACCACGAACAGATATTCTTAGAAGTGTAAGGTTTGGGGATCTTCCCTAATCGGAGCGTGGAATTAGAGGGGTGCTGGCCTCGCCTCTTAAAGACCATCAGATCTGCCCGTGTATATCTCGGGTTAGATCTCACCCGTTAGTCCATTTTTGGCTCTTCATCTCACGGTTTGTGTTGTTTTGGTGCTGCCCGACATTCTACCCGGTTGATCTGTCATGAACGGTCAGGATGTGAAGTTTCTCACACGAGTCGGTCTGTCAAGCCGTAGGATCAGAGAGATGTACTTTTCTGAACTGGGATTGTCATTTCATTCGGGATGAATTTGGGTTGCATGTGCCGTGAATTTAGGGTCTGCGTGTACATGGGGCCCAGATGAGATGACGTGGACGAAAAAGCCAACTGGGTGGAGCGGCGTGAGCCAGAAGCTACGCAACGACGCGCATGTGGAGGTGAGTGCGACAGTGAAATCGCTTGCGAAATACCGTGTCCATGTGAGGGCATTATAGTAAATTAATAACAAATAATTGGCGTTTTCCTTTCAAGGGTAATATAGTAAATTAATTATTGTCTATTGTCAATTATCAATTGTCATTTCATGGAAATTTGATCGTCATTTCATCTACATATCCAATGCAAAGCATAGTTTTGAAATTCTTTCTTTCTTAACAGCAAGAAAGAAAGAAGAAAACAAAAATGCTCTTGTTTTTGTCTCGGATTTACAGTAGCCATCAATCACTCTTCACTGTTCAATATGTGACAAAGTACTATAACATACGGTGCTCTCCCCACAAAATGATTCAATCTGTAACATGTTGATCTTATAATATTACATTCCATGGCAAAACTGCGTTGATGAAAGGGTCACAGCAACACTCATCCAAGAGACAGCAACAACACGAAGCTGCAAGGCTGCATAATACTGCCGCGGCGCCATCACCGGAGGTGTCTGTGCTTGATAAGTTGCTACACCACGTCAAATATTCAAAAAGATTGAATTGTAACTTGGCGGAGCATAATAGTGTTATATATTATTGATAGGAACATGTAAAGGGATATAATGGTTCGATCGAGAGAAATAATAATTGTTCAATAAATAATTGTGTTCATATAAAATTATATATCTGTCCAAATGAACACCTATTATATAGTCTATAAATAGACAAGTAGATACAACGAAAAAAGTATCATAAATGATTTATAAGATTTAATACTTTTTAAAAAGAGAAATACATTTATTATTCAATTTTTTTCAAATATATTATTCTTTCGGTTTTGAATATCTTTACGTGTACTCACCAATCTCACAATAATATAATCAAGTTTCAATGTATAAGAATCATAACCATGCTTTTTAAAAAAGAGAAATTAAACATTTATTGTTCAATTCTTTCCGAACATATTATTCTTTTGGTTTTGAGCATCTTTGCGTATACCCACCAATCTCACGATAATATAATCAAGTTTCAATGTATAAGAATCATAACCATATTTGGGTTCATTCTATGTTTTTGCAAACAATGAATTTGGAAACCAAAGCACTCAAAAAAGAAGTGATTGAAGAATAAGTGCTGCTGGGGTTTGTGAAGGTAGAAGGAAACATCCATAAAGCATAAGTTACAACCATAAGATAAAGTTCAATAAGAGCTGTGTCTATTCCTTTTGCATTTTAGTATGTTTAAAACAATATTCCTTGCACACAATAAAAGCCTTCAGATTTAGAGTCACCAATGTATCATGTTATTTATATATTCACCCTAAGGGCGAGGGCGAGGGCCAAGAAACAATTTCATGTATCGCATACTTCTCTTACTTTTCATTTTAATATTCAATTCTTTCGTTATAATTTTTAGTTCTTCCGTAGTAATCTTAACTTATAGATTATAAATGAAAAATGTTAAGTATTCGACAAACTTGGACACACATGGAAGACTAAGAGGACGGATCTAGGCCAACTGCCTTATTTAGTTTTTGCTGATTTAATGTTTTTCCTTTCAATAATTTTGCCTTAAATTATTTATGTATATTTTATTTTTCCTTAGGTGAGAGATGCGTTATTACTGTAATAGTTGTTTGACTATTTAATAGCTTGAAGCAAAGAAGAAAAAAATTTATTCATAATATTTTCAATTTTGTGTTGATTTAGAGTTGTGGATTTTTTTTTGAATTAAACCAAATGAAGGAAGCCTTATATCCCTCGAAATATTCGAAAGAAATTACCATCGTAGGTAAATTATGTAAGTATGATCTTTGTGCTTTACCCGTTCACAAATCTATCAATTGATCAACGTCTAGACAATGTGAACATGACAAAAAACTTTTTTAAAAAATTAGAAATTACATAGAAAAGAGTTGGACAATTGTGAATGGAAGAGTTAGGAATGGAACACAAGAATTAGGAAGAGGTATGATACCCACCTTGCAATCACAATTGTGGGTGACTTGCAATGACAAAAATAAGTAAATGATTCTATCAACCATAAGTTCTTCCCCACCTTGCAAGTAATGCCCATATTACTTTTTATCATTTCCCATTACTTTATGTGCTGATTTGGTCCATCTTAACAATAGCTCAAATAATTACATGTAACTTTATTTACACGTACAAATGGACAACTGCTTGTATTCTTTGGGCCACTTTCTCATTGGATTTATGGGTCAAGCAGAAGAATTGCTAGGCAATAGAGAGCATCTTTAACCACCCTATTCATATTCTGATAGCACCCATCTAGAGCTAGTGTAGTTAGAAACTAAAGGGGTGTATTTATCATCACTCTTGTTATGTCTTCGTCTCATACAAAGTAATCTCAGTTTTTGAATCTCACGCGACGTGTCTTCCATCAATTGCATAATGAAAGAGGTTAATTAGTTATGTTTAGGAATTGCAAAAATTTAAAATCCATCCAATCAATGAATGACACATCATCACATGATAAAGATTAAGTAAATTAGTTGAAACATTTATTTTTAATCCAATGTGAAAACGACGTCGCATTGCTATAAATGCGTCGATCAATCATGATACGGCCGTACTTAATAATTATTTTTGCCATTTAAAAAAAAAAAAAAATCGACGCCTTAATTTTGTCGGGTAGTACTCAAATGCTAGGAATCCAAATCAAATTTGTCCAACAAAAATCTAGTATATGGGCCCGCCCTGATCTGGACACGTGTATACAAACAAAATAATTAATTAAAATTTTAGATAAATAAATTAATAAATATATAATTTACTTAAAACATAATATTTAATATTATATAATAAAAAAATAGAATTGGTGTAGTCACGAACGTACCTTAACAAATCCCACGATAAAAATATCAGTTGCAGCGGGCAGCAGGAGTGGAATAGTGATTCATGATGAGTCGACAGTCGCAAACGTGGTCAAAACCCAAAATAAAAACAAATTCCCGGCGCGATAAGAAAGGCGCCACGCTATCCTGCAAATAATGTCATCAAACAGTGACAGATTTCTCTGGTTGATAAAGTTTCCGGGAAAATTAAATGATGATAAGAAAACGACACACACCTTATACTTGAATTCAAAGAAATGGGGTAGTGGTGGGGCTGGTGATTTGTTGTTTCCATCAATGAGAGAATGCACACCTGTTGTATGATAAAATTCCCAGCTGAGCCTATTGTTGAAAAAGATGTTGTGGGCCTCTTTCTCTTGCTTTCATTTTCGGGCTTTGAATTTAATTGGATGACATACAAAAACTAGCAATATCATTCACACTCGTCAACACATAACTATATCAATGGAGAAAATTAGATTATCGGGATGATAAAAAAAATCTTACTTTTGATGGTTATTGCCTTTTGTTTTTATTTGTTTTTGATTGATTGCTGGAAGGAAGGAAGGAAGGATGATACATGTTGTGAAAAAGACTCCTTTTTTAATTATGCATTTGCATATCAACACAACAACCCACCCATGTTATTTCTTATATTTTTTTGTTACTTCGGATTCTAAGTCTCTTTCTAGATTTTGGAGTTGGATGGAGGCCAAAGCCACTTTGTTCAATGTTAAGTTTTGGCGATAATTGGGTGGGAATTGGATGTTACATCGCATTAGCACAACCTTTGGGGCGTGCATTAATTTAGATTCCAACAAATACCAAAGTAGAATACCACGAAGAATAAAGGAGTTTTGACCAAATAAAATAACTTGTCTCAACAAATAAAAGAAATATTCTTCTTCTTCATGTTGGTATTAAATTATGTATGAGAATTTAAGAGTGTAATTTCATAATAATTTAAAGGAAATTAACATAATTATTAAGTAACATAAACTCAACAATGTATACAAAACCATGGAATTAATCTAACAATTGACATAACAACACCACATGATTTACTTAGAAAACTAATTTCCAATTAGCAAATATAACACGACGGCATTTATAGTAATTAATTAACATACCATACTCACTTCTTCGTCCTCTTCTTCTTCTTCTTCATTGTGAAACTTTTGTAACAACCTTACCCTCCTGATTCAACCCACCACCGTTGTGCCTCATTTCACCGCTGCTAACAGTCACTCCAACTCCATGGTACTGCGGAGGCGAAACCACCATTCCTCCCGGTGTAGTATAGTAAACTTGTCTCCCGTATCCGCTATCGTACGCCACCTGCGTGTAACCCGTATCCGTCACTGCTACGCCAGCGCTGCCAACGCCACCTGGACGGACCAATCCCATTTGAGGCAAATTAGGCGGAGGTGCTGCCGACAGGGGCGGTGGAGGCGATTGTGCTTGCGTATGCGGTGGTACAACCATGTTGTATACGGGCTGTTCGCGGTAAACTTCAGGACCAGGTCCGGGTGCGTGGGCCATCCTTTGCATGTTGGGATAGTACGGTTGACCTGGTTGACCAGTCATCGGTCGAATAATTTGAGGTGCCTGTGCAGGATGATGATGGTAGACAGCAGGTGTACCCTGAGATGGTGCTGGTATCATGTACATAGGCTGTTCCGGTTGTCCCGGTGTGGTCGTTACTGTACCCGCGTAATTCGGAGAGGGAACTTGCCTTTCCTGAAGAAACGCTGTCGTTTGTTGAACTGGTAACGTTGCTTGTGGAGGTTTTTCAGGCATTTTCTGGACACAGTATTCACCGCCGGCAACGTAAATTCCAGTCATACTATCGTCGGTTTTTCTCAAGTACATACCTTCTTGTACCTGTTGCTCTTGTTCTCTAATTTGCAGCCTCTGCAATTGCCTCTGTATCTCCGCAGGATTCACCGCGTGATCCGAGTAAACAACCCGATCCGATACAATACCACGATCATCAGTAACCTGATACTCCGGCGGTGGTGGAGGCGGTGCCACGACTTCGGGAATTTTCTGTGGCGGAATTCCCTTCTCCAAACCGAACAAGAAATCAACATTATTAGCGATTTTTTTCGAGTCACTTACATGAGTCGGACCGGAATTCAAAGCCTCGACGAACCGGTCCCGATCCGACTTCGATCCTTCGGATCCAAAGCTAGAATTAGTACCAGCCGGAAACAAGAACAGCCGCATCCTAGCCGGCTTAGCCGAACCACGATAAAGCCGATCATATTCATGCATCATGTGCTCAAGATCATCATCGTTAGTAACCGAAATCAACGCGTCGAGATCTTCCCCTGGAAGCTGGTACTTAAACGCCACGTCGTTATCGCCACAGAGAGCAGAGAGTTTGCTGATCATGGAAGCGAATTTGGTGGTCCGATCAACCGCGAGAATCTTGGTCTCGCCGCCGATGTAAGCGAGCTGGTTGTCGTGAGGGCGTGGGTGGATCTTCCCGCCGTAACTACACATGAACTTGGCTTTGTAGTGCTGAGGATTTTGCTGGTCTTCCCACGGCGGCGGATTCTCGAAATCGATCTCGCGCGATCGCGGAGACGAGTTGCCGGAATCGGGATACGAATTGTAGGAGAAGTTCTCCATTTCGTGAGAATTTGAAGAGAATTCGTAGGAGAAGAAGAAGAGAGAGATTCAGTTCGTTTACTCCATAAGAGAGAAGAAAAGAAGGCAGTAGTCGTAAGGGAATTGAAATGGAGATGTTAATTTATTCATTTGTTTAATTAATTAATTAATTAATTATTGGGAGGGCATCGGTTGTGATAATGTAACCGACGAGTGTCTCTGTTCTGGGACAGGTGGAGGCGTGTGAGAGGAGGAGGACGGAAGACTGGGTGATATGTATAGTGTTGGGAGAGTGTGTAGGGTCCACTGGTGAGCATTGATTGATTGTACTGAGAAAAGGGATGGAGTGATCTATTGACTAAGGTTGGCTTGTCATAAATTTAATAATTTAGATAATAAATAAATTATTATAAAATATATTAAATTTTAAATTAATAGTGTTATATAAAATATTTTTTTTTAAATGAATAGCGCCTATGTTTTCTTGAGACTAAATATTTAATGATTTAACAATATTTTTTGATGAATTTTATTGAAAAATATTATTTTTATACTAATCTTATTTGTCGAAATTAGTCGTAAAAATAATATTTATTAACTCGCTTTTGTTGAGAAATATTATTCATTTCTTATTTATTAAAAATAATTTCGTCAAAATACTAAACTTTTACTTCAAATATAATAAATTTAGAGCTGGGTTAAAAAATAAATATGCCTAAAAACTTAGTTATTTTGTAAAAACCCTGTAAGAATTGGCGTCTCTATCAAATTGCAACAACCCAGGTCTTAAAATTATCTTTTAACACAAAATCAGAATCAGACTTAGTTTTCAATAATGCTGCGTTTAATATATTAACACGAATACAACTCAATGTTTGAATACCTTCAACAGTTATTAGTGTACTGAATTTGTGTTGGCATCATCTTTCTCATGGCTTTTTCTCTGCATCACCGTTGGGAAGATCAAGCCGAGAAGGAATCGTTCCCGGATAATTAGTTGTGGAGTGGCCTGACCCTGTCATACTGGAGAAATAAGAGAAGTTAGACAAGAATTTGAAATGAGTAAAAAAAGAAAGTTTCTCAGTGGCAAATACAATTGCATGTACTACCTTCTGTCGACAATGACCATGGAGCGAAGCTCACAATTTGCAAAACTGCAAAGATTTGTAGAAAAAGTTATTGCTTGCCAAAGCTAGAAAGATTGTGTTAGAAGGAATAAACCAAGTATGAAAACATTTGATGATGAACATTGAACATTGGAACAAATGTTTCTTAGCACAAATATAAGCAATTTACCCTTGGCATATCTCTTTCTTAACAAATGGGTCACAGTCATTTCCAAAAGCATGTAATGTGTGGGACAAAAATCCTCGATGGGTAACAATGGCTATCTCCTTTTCTTCACGTGTCCACAACCTGTGAAGCAATTACTGAAAAAGTAAAGATCCAGACACATTTACATCAAGTCAATCATGTAAAGTTTTCAAGTACCATTGTTTATGAAATCAACTAGTAAAAATCATATGGCAGAATCAACAAGTTTGTAATTTCTCACTTTAAATGGATAATTGATTCTGGTAGAAATTGATATCTTGAAAGACTAAAACTAGAAATGCAACAGAGGATGTAATCTATTAAAATGGTCTTCTTGCTTCAAAAGTTGCAACAAAATCTTCATCACAGCCATAAAAAAGATTGTTATAAAACCTTAGGTGCCAAAAAGCAGATAAAAGTTCCATTCCACTTAAACAATCATGATGTCTCCAGCTTTTTATTCAAAGACTAATGATATGTAAGATATTTGCGGAAGAATTCCGGAGCACTGGATTCACGGGTTCTGAATCAGAAGCTCATATGATATAGTAAACACAGTATTTACCAGTTCATGAACTTCAATCCTCGAGCAGCAGCTTCTTCCTTTGTCTCTCTAACATTGGCCTTCCACAATACATCCTCATCACTTTCGATCTGAACAGAAACTCAAATTATTCAACACAGAACCTATTGATACCAACTAAATTTTCAAGGTATAACTTAGGATCAAAGTCCTTGCCAGTGAAAAATCAACGGCAGGAAAAAAAAACTGATAGTCGTTGATGTTTCTCCTCTTATCACAAGGATGAACTCCCTGCAATGAGAAATTATAAGAAAATAAATCAGATGCATCACTACTGAACGGTTGAAAATAAATCTCTCTTTCACAAGCCTAGGCTTACAAGTGCTAAATCATCAAGAAGCCAATATTTAGTCATATAAAAGTGTCATTGGCAGTTGTTTAGGCCTTGATAATTTAATTCAATTGTTGTGACATCAGATTTCATATAATCTCTGTTTCATTCTCAGATCAGCAGAAATACTCAATTTACATTATCAGGTACTGTAGCATGAAACTGAACTATTACTGAAAAGAAGTTTCAGCTTTATTATGGATTATGAGACCAGGTGGCTTTTTTACTCTGCTTCTTGCTTCCTTCTCTCCTTTCTTATTCTACTCATCTTCTACTCTCTTACTTCTGTGATTTTATGCTCAAAAGTTGATTGAGGCCGGCTTTTGGCAACTTCAGCTTCAGGTTTTACTAACAAACTACACCAAAGTGGCTAGCAAGCAGAAGCTCTGTACTGTTTTGCAATTACTGTCCAACAGCACTTTTCAAACAGCTCTACTCAAACAGATTTTCTGCAAAAGCTTGAAGAGGACCATTCTAGCTCTCCTGGGACATTGCACGAATTATTGACAACTGAAACAACTAAATGAACAAAGCATCAATGGGGGTCACTGCTTCCAAGATTTAGCTAATGAACTAACCATCAAGGTCAGCACCAAATCTTTCTGCACAGGATGTTATACTTGCATATGAATAAATTATGCAGCCATCAACAATATAGGAACTATTTACCAATGAGAGGCACAGATTATTGCAAGAGAAACATAGCATAGTAAAACATACCAAACGTTCTCGACAAAGTTCAACAGCAATGATAGGTGGGCTGTTTAGGCTTGAAATTGCAGAACGGTCACTATTTCCAGCATTTGCCACCATTAGTGGTACTACATCCATCCTGTCAACATAATCCCCCCCGCCAAAAACTCCAACAGCTGTTTGCAGTGTCCTAAAAGTCACACCAATCATAATTTAATGTATAGAAAATCAACTCTCAAAATTTTAAAACTTTAAGTTGGAGAACATAGAATCAAAATACAAAAAAGACTACCAAAAGGAGTATGGCAGCAATACCTTAGCAAAGGGGACACAATGACTAAATCGACTCTCTTCAAGAGACCAGAATCATGGACATGCTTACGCAGATTCTCAACCTATTGCAATTGCAAAAGAGCTTCATAAAAATATTTCTCAGGGGAATACAAGATTCTGCTCATGACTATAACAACATATTGAAAATGCTTCTTACCTGCAGCCAGCCTAGTTCAGTAAGTTGTGCATCAAAATATTCAGGAGACAAGTATGCTTTGTAGTTCTTATCTCCCTCAACATTGTGAATCCCTTGTGCATGCCTCACCTGGATGTATGGTTTCATAAGACCACAATGCCTTCGAGCAATAGCCAAGAAAGAAGGCAATCTTGACCATCCTTCAAACCAAAATATATAGCAGCTTCAAATCCACAGATATCGTACACAAATTAAAAAACAGATTTAATACCAACCAGGTGAATTGTCTTGCAGCGATGCAATGGATACAAACTTGAACCAGCACCGCCATCCATAACTGCAACTGGAACCTCAACAAATATTAGCTTTCTACTGGAAGTACACGTGAAATTTACCTATACTTTTTCATATCCTATTGCAAATCAAACCAAAAATCTAAATCTAAATCATCCTAAGGGTATGTTTCAGATTGAGGTGCTGTAGCTTTGAAGCTATAATTGTTGTGGGATGGAATGACTAGATGTCAAATATAAGTAGAAAAGTGGATAGTCCCCATTAAAAGTTGTGTTAACCAAACACTTTTAACAGCTGTGCTTTCAAATTTGAGTAGAAGCACAATAGTTCCAAACATACTCTAATTCCTAAAGCATCAGGAAGTGCATATAAAATCTAAACAATATCAGAAATCAAAATAAACCCATATCAAATCAAAGATAGAACAATTGCCAAACCCCTCTATCTACTTCTACCAACTTATCAGGAAAGA
The DNA here is from genome assembly GCA_035584115.1 of Cedrela odorata. Taxonomy (NCBI): domain Eukaryota; kingdom Viridiplantae; phylum Streptophyta; class Magnoliopsida; order Sapindales; family Meliaceae; genus Cedrela; species Cedrela odorata. Next base: position 10,083,946 of record JAXCLQ010000010.1, on the reverse strand, counting down.
AAACTCTGCATCATAAACAATTAAAACTACACCAACCCATGACTAACTAAACTATAAAATGTTAAAAAAGTAAACAAGATCTACATCAAGTGAGTTATCTGTAAGTGTACTGAGTGATATTGATACCAGGAAGAGAGGAGGAAAAGCAGCCGAGAGAGAGACGAGATCGGGTGGTTGACTGCAACGACCTGTTATTCCTGTTGGAAATGAAACAAAACGAAGACGACAGGAATGTTGGTAGACAAATGCTTTTTACTATTATCATAACCTGTCGGACTTAAAATTAGTGTTATGGGTTGGATGCTGCTGTCTAAAATCTCACTATCTAACTTTCCGATTTAATGGCAATTTTGAGATTCGTTTTACTATATTACCCCTAATTATCGATAATCTTACATTCTCACTGGCTGGAATATGGGTAAATCTGTCTTTTTATCATATATTGGAGCTAAAATTTAAAATAAATAATATAAAAAAATT
>JAXCLQ010000010.1:10058192-10071862 GCA_035584115.1 Cedrela odorata | reverse complement strand
AGATCTTCATATCTAAGATTAACCTTAAAATTATTTTAACATAGAGAATAAGTCAGAATGTAGAGATAAGAAGCCAGTGCTTTTAATGTAACATGAATAGATCAGTTTACTGAATTTTTGTTGGCATCATCTTTCTCATGACTTTTCTCTGCATCACCGCTGGGAAGATTGAGCCCGGAAGGAATCTTTCCCGGATAGTTAGTTGTTGAGGAGTATGATCCTGTCATACTGGAGAAAGAAGGGAAGTTTTACAAGAATTCAAAACGAGTAAAGAAAGAAAATCTTTCAGCAAATACAATTGCATATACTACCTTCTGTCGACAATGACCATGGAGCGAAGCTCACAATTTGCAAAACTGAAAAAAAGGTTGAAGAAGTCATTGCTTGCCAAAGAGTACATTGAATGATGAACATTGGAACAAGTGTTTCATAATACAAATATAAGTAATTTACCTTTTGCATATTTCATTCTTGACAAATGGGTGACAGTCATTTCCAAAAGCACTTAATGTGTGGGACAAAAATCCTCGATGGGTAACAATGGCTATCTCCTTTTCTTCACGCGTCCACAACCTGCCAAGCAGTTACCGAAAAAAGTAAGCATCCAGACACATTTATATGGCAGAATCAACCAGAAGTTTGTAATTTCGTACTTTTAAATGGACAATTGATTTCTGGTGGAAAATGAGATCTTGAAAGACTTAAACTAGCAATGAAAGTATGCAACAAAGGATGTGATCTATTAGAATGTTCTTGCTTCAAAGTTGCAACAAATTCTTCATCACAGCACATAAAGAAGATAGTTATAAAACCGTAGGTGCCAAAAAGTAGATAAAAGTTCCATTCCACTTAAACAATGCCTATATCTTCAGCTTTTAATTCAATGATTAATGATATGTAAGATATTTGGGGAAGAATTCCGGAGCACCGAATTCACAGGTTCTGAATCAGAGCCTCATCCGATAGTGAACACTGTATTTACCAGTTCATAAACTTCAATCCCCGAGCAGCAACTTCTTCCTTTGTCTCTCTAACATTGGCCTTCCACAATACATCCTCATCACTTTCAATCTGAACGGAAACTCAAATTATTGAACGCAGAAAATATTAATACCAACTAAATTTTCAAGGTATAGGTTAGGATCTAAGTACTTGCCAGTGAAAAATCAACGGCAGGAAAAAGAAACTGATAGTCACTGATGTTTCTCCTCTTATCACAGGGATGAACTCCCTGCAATGAGAAATAAGAAAATAAATCAGATGATTCACAATTGAATGGTTGAAAATAAATCTCTCTTTCGCAAGCCTTAGCCTAGGCTTACAAGCTCTAAATCATCAAGAAGCCAATATCTGGCCCTATAATAAGGGTCATTGGTAGTTGTTAGGCCTTGATAGTTTTATTCAATTGTAGTGAAATTGGATTTTTTATCATCTCTGTTTTCCTCTCAGATCAGGAGAAATACTCAAGTTACACAATCAGGCACTAGAGCATGAAACTGAACTATTACTGACAGAAGTTTCGGCTTTAAACTAGAATATGAAACTAGGTTGCTTGTTTACTCGGCTTCTTGCTTCCTTCTCTCCTTTCTTATTCTACCCTCTTTTGTGATTTTACCCTCAAAAGCTGATTGAGGCTGGTTTTTGGCAAACTTCAGCTTCAGGTTTTGCTAAGAAGCTAAACCAAAGTGGCCAGCAAGCTGAAACTCTGCACTGTTTCGCAATTTCTTTTTGATGGCACTTTTCAAACAGCTCTACTCAAACAGATTTTCTGCGAAAGCTCCAGGAGGGCCAATCCAGCCCTCCAGGGACATTGCATGAACTATTGACAACTGAAACAACTGAAACAAACAAAGCATCAGCGGTCATTACTTTTAAGATTTAGCCAATGAAAGTGACAACTATTTTCTCTAGATGCCTTAAATGGACTAACCAAAGGTCAAACCCAAATCTTTTTGCACAGGATGTTATACTCGCATACAGATAAATAATGCAGCCATCAAAATTACAGGAACTATTTTCCAATGATAGGCACGGATTACAGCAAGAGAAACATAGCAGTGCAAGACATACCAAATGTTCTCGACAAAGTTCAACAGCAACGATTGGTGGGGAGTTTAGGCTTGAAATTGCAGAACGGCCACTATTTCCAGCATTTGCAACCATTAGCGGTACTACATCCATCCTGTCAACATAATCTCCACCGCCGAAAACTGCAACAGCTGTTTGCAATGTCCTAAAAGTCACACCAATAATAACTTAAATGTATAGAAAATAAACTCACAAAACTTTAAACTTTAAGTCAGAGAACGTAGAATCAACATACAACAAAGGACTGTCAAAAGGAGTATGGGCAGCAATACCTTAGCAAAGGGGACACAACAACTAAATCAATCCTCTTCAAGAGTCCAGAATCATGGACATGCTTACGCAGATTCTCAACCTATTGCAATTGCAAAAAGGCTTCATAAAAATGTTTATCAAGGGAATACAAGATCGAGCCCATGAGTACAACAACATATTGAAAATGCTTCTTACCTGCTGCCAGCCTAGTTCAGTAAGTTGTGCGTCAAAATATTCAGGAGACAAGTATGTTTTGTAGTTCTTATCTCCCTCAACATTGTGAATCCCTTGTGCATGCCTCACCTGGATGTATGGTTTCATAAGACCACAATGCCTTCGAGCAAAAGCCAAGAAAGAAGGCAATCTTGAACATCCTTCAAACCAAAATATATAGCAGCTTCAAATCCAAGGATACTGTACACAAATTTATAAATAGATTTGATACCAACCAGGTGAATTGTCTTGCAGCGATGCAATGGATACAAACTTGAACCAACACTGCCATCCATATCTGCAACTGGTACCTCAGACTATTAGCCTTCTAATAGAAGTTACACATGAAATTTACCCATACTTTACCATACCCCCTTGCAAATCAAACAACTAATCAAAATCTAAACCATTCGGTTTTGAAACTATAATTGTTGTGGGATGGAATCACTAGATGCCAAATATGTTGTGGATATTACGCAAATTTCTCTATAAACCAAATTAGTGAGAAAGCGAAATAATAGCGGAAATAACACACAGATTTGATAACGGAGTTTAGCCAATTGTGCCTACGTCTCTAAACCTATTGCAGATTGTTTTATTAAGGGGAGAAAATATACAAAGTGTTTACAACACTTACAACTCACAACCCACACCCAATTATACCCAAAAATTTTTTCTTACAAAATTCTTTTACAAACTCTCTCAATTATTTCTTAAGCTTTTCTCTCAAAATCTCTAATTCTCTAATTTTGGAATACACTATAAATGAGAGCTAAAAGATTTATATATAGGCTTTAAAAAACATAGGTTGGTGGAATTTAGGCAATGGTTATGCACCTTCATTGATAATTGCCTAAGTTAGGCACCATTTGTTTTTGACTAAAAAATTGATAGTACCCATTTCCTTGACATTATACATCTCCATTGATAATTACCTAAGTTAAGCACCTCTTGTTATTGACCAAAAATAATTTGTGCCCATTTCCTTGACAATCTCCCCTCCTTGTGAGTTGTAGGCGTCGTAAATACTTTATAGCAAGTTTTCAGCTAGAGGAACTCGTTGGACAGAGTAGTGCGCAGCAATCCGACACATTGCAATCTCCTACTCTAGCTCCTATATTGAGAAGGTCTTCTTGGCCTCATGTGCCTAACAGGAGATACACAAACTATTTGTTGTTGATTGATGGAGGGGAGCCTAAATGCTATGATGAAGGTTGTCAAACTGGAAATGCTAGTAAGTGAGAGCTTGCCATGAAAAACGAGATGAAGTCTTTAATCTCCAACCAATGGAAACTAGCTGAGTTACCCGTTAGGAAGAAGGCACTTCACAACAAATAAGTGTATTAGGTGAAAGAGGAGCATGATGGTTCTAAGAGATACAAAGCCCGACTAGTTGTCTAAGGATTCCAGCAGAAAGAAGGAGTTGATTGCACCAACACTTTTGCTCCCGTTGTGAAGCTCAATACTATCAGATTAGTGTTGAGTATTGTTGCTATTGAAGATCTATATCTTGAACAGTTAGACATTAAACGTTAAGTCCGCATTTCTTCACGAAGACTTGAATGAGGAGATATAAATGCATCAGCCAGAAGGTTTTAAAAGAGGGAAGGAGAACATGGTGTGCAAACTTAAGAAGAGTTTGTATGGCCTGAAAAAAACCCCAAGACAATGGTATAGAAAAAATTTGACGACTTCATGCACAAGGAACGTTACCAAAAGTGCAACGCTGACATTTGTTGCTACTTCAAAAGATAGAGGTCCAGTTATATTATTTTACTACTTTATGTCAATGATATGTTAGTAACAGGTTCAGATATGAATGATCAGAAGGTTGGAGCAACAATTATCAATGGAGATTGACATGAAGGACTTGGGTCTAACAAGAAGATTCTTGGAATGCAAATCACAAGAGATAAGCATAAGGGGATTTTAAAGCTATCTCAGGCCAAGTAAATTAACCATGTTTTGCAGAGATTCAACATGGGCTATGCCAAGCTAGTTAACACCCTTGGCATGTCACTTTCATTTATCCAAGGATCAGTCCCCTCAGACAGAGGAAGAGAGAGATTTCATGGCTAAGGTTCCTTACGCCTCAACCATTAGGAGTTTGATGTATACGATGGTCTGTACGAGACCAGACATTAGCCATGCAATGGGAGTTGTTAGTAGGTTTATGTCAAATCCAGGGAAAGCTCATTGAGAAGCAGTAAAGTGGATTTTGAGGTATTTACAAGACACCACAGAGAAGTGTTTGTACTTTGGTAAGGGTGTGTTAAAAGTACAAGGCTATGATAGGGTTTCAAGGTTTGTTAACTAAGTTGGTATTCAAGCAGGAGAATAATGTTTTGCACAGTGATAGTCAGAATACGATACACTTAACGAAAAATTCAGCATTTCATTCTAGAACCAAGCATATTAAACTTCATTAACACTTCATTAGATCTTTATTAGAAGATGAAGTGTTAATACCGGAGAAGATCTAAGGAAGCAAGAATCTAGCGGATATGTTGACAAAGATGGTGCCTATCAACAAATTGAAGTTGTGTTCAACTTCAATTGGCTTACAAGAGTAACAAGATCGAAAAAATTTGCAGCATAGATCGAGATGTAAAGACAGATTAAAATCAATCTCCAAGTACGAGATTGTCAAGGAAATTGACACCAATCACTTTTGGTCAAAAACAAGGGATGTTTAACTTAAGTAATTATCAATGAAAATGCATAATATCAAAGAAATTGGTATCAATCATTTATTGGTTAAAAACAAGGGTGCCTAATTTAGACAAAAAAGTTTGTGAAAAATTTTGTGAGAAAATTTTTTTTTTTAGTATAATTGTATGTGAGTTGTAAGTGCAGTAAACACTTTGTGTATTTCTTTTTTTTAGTATAACGATCTGCAGTAAGTTCTGAGACGTAGGCACAATTGGCTAAACTCTGTTATCAAATTTGTGTTATTTTGCATTCTAATATGGTTTAGAGGAAAATTTGCAACTGGTAGCTCATACTATTAGCCAAGTTACACATGAAATTTACCCATACGCTCTTGCAAATCAAACAACTAATCAAAATCTAAACCATCCTAACGATATGTTTCAGATTGAGGTTTTGTGGTTTTGAAATAATAATTGTTGTGGGATAGGAATCACTGGATGCCAAATATAAGTAGAAAAGCAGTAGAGTTTACAAACACTTTGAACAGTGGTGATTTTAAATTTAATCAGAAGGACAATAGCTCCAAACATACTCTATTTCCTAAACCATCAGTTCTCAGAGAAGTACATATAAAACCTAATCAATATCAGAAATCAAAACAAACCCATATCAAATAAAAGATTAAACAATTACCCAAACCAGTCTATTTGTTTGTACCAACCTATAAGTAAACAAAACTCTACATCATAAACAACTAAAGTACACCAACTCACTAACTAAACTATAAAATGTTAAAAAGTAAACAAGATCTACGTCAAATGAGTATAAAAAAGTACAGATATCATATTACAGAGAGTTATCTGTAACAGTGATGGGTCAGGAGGAGAGACTGCAGCAACCTGTTCTTCCTATAGGAAATGAAACAAAGAAGAAGAAGAAGAAGAAGACGACAACAGTAATGTTAGTAGATAACCTTCTGGACGCAAAATTGTTATCACGGATTGGATGCTGCTGACTGTCCGACTTTCCGATTTAATGGCAATTTTGAGGTTCGTTTTTACCATATTACCCCTCATTATCGATAGTATCACGTTCTCGCTGGTTGGAATATGGGTAAATATGTCTTTTCCTTATGTGCATGACATAGAGAATATCTTGCCCATATGTAGGTGGACTATTATCTTTGGTGCGTACTCGTATCTAATGTGTCTCCAACATATTCAAAATTGAATTGATTATATATTTGATTAAAAGTTCATATAATTCATTGAAAAATAATTTCAATCTAATTTACAATTATAAAATGTTTAATTTTTTAATAATTTTTTTCTCAAATTAGTAATATAATTAATTAATTTTAAAATGAATATATGTGACATAAATTTATTAAATCGACATATAAATAGCGGAATATGCTCGTCTTATCTAACATTTTCTCGTATAACAAATATTAAGTACTACAATAATTATGACCGTGCCCTTAGACAACCCACTTTTCTTCATCCAAACTAGGCACTGCAACATCTTCCCTCATTAGACCAGCATAATCACAACTCACTTTGGCGCCAGCCTGAGCAAATAGTTCCACAACTGCTGGCAACATTCCGTAGTATCTCTTCAAATTGTTTACCAGCGGTTTGCTGCTTGTCAGATCTTGAACGTGCCATACATACACCGGAGGGACCAAATCATCAACCGTTGCTTCCTGCCATGCATGTTGCCCGTCCCTCATCTGGTGTTTGTAAGCTTGGCAATTCCTCACTCTGTGACCTTTAGGTCCTACTTGGACCTCCGAGCAATATCCACAAGTTTGGACGGCGTATTTCTGCATGAGTTTGGACAGTCCTGATCGCATTCCCTCCCATGCTTCCATACCTCTGATGGCAGCACCTACATGGATGTTGGAAAATCAGGATGAATTTATCGAACAACCTTAATTGATTCCAGAGACACAAATATTGCAATAATGAGGTCAGATTTTTATTTAGCTTCGTTTACACTAGAGATCAGATTGAAAAGAAGATGATAAAAATGACAAATCCTAGCCCAAACTTCAGGTAGTTAACTTTGGATGACAAGGGCAAATCTAGAAGTAGGACTTCGGAAAAAGACAAGAAAATCGAAAGGAAAGAGAACCTCGTGCATCATCAGAGTTCACATCTATATACTTGTTCTCCACGCTTGATTCCTTTCTGTTCTTCCAAAATCCAAATTTGTCAATGTCTTCGTCAGGTCTATCTTCTTTTGGGAACCTCTTCTCAAAATCTATAATTTTACCAGCGAGATTGTAAGCAGGGAAAGCCCTTCTCCTTGTTGGGTACTCGGGTATGTCAATGCCCGCTTGGATGCAAAGTTCAACAACTGCTGGAATTTGATCCACTTCAAGCCGCTCGTTATGAGAAACGGCTCTCCCTAACCTGTCATATAGATGAAAAGATTCCACAAGAGGCAAAATGTGTTCCACAACCCCTAGTTTCCAACTGTGTTCTTTGCTTGCCAGGCTACCAGCAACATTGCATGTTCTGATCTGGTGTGGCGGATGACCAACATGAACGTCTCCACACAAGCTGGAAAGGCACATCAACAATTTTATATAAGAAAGTCTGCAATAAACTACCAATGAGATCAACAATGACAAACCATATTGTCACAGACACTACTACATCTTTTTCACTTTTTATTTACCCAGTGTACTTAATGAAAAGGTTTAGTTGTCAACTTGGGATTTTAGTTTTGGACTTCATAAACCAGGCACACAAGAGAAGCAGGGTAGCTCCATATCCGCTAATGTCCTTTTTCATTATGGTTCGCAAATATTTTAGTGCTGCCCTGATTTTACTAAAATTTTTGGCAATCTATTTGTAGAACAAGCTACAACCTGCTAGACCAAGATTACATAATATCTAGTTCTAGTTATTGAACTTTAACAATTGTTGACATACAAAACAATTGATTGTTTAAAATCATCTTGCTCTACTAATACAGAAGCAACATTGTTACTTGTCCTAGCTGAGGACCTTCAAACAACACCTCAGCCACCAAAAGAAAAAAGAAAATCTACACTGCTCTAACTTTATTGTTCTTCTGCTGGGAGACAGATCTCTATGGAAAAGAGTTCAGAGAATATGAATTCTTATCATTAGTTTCTGAAGAATGATAAAGAAAACTGATCATTTACCTGCATGTATATATGGCAATGCTTTTAACTACCCGTGAAACACAAGCAAACAATTCTGTTCTGGCAGTATAAACTTCCTGGGCAACTGGAATTAATTCCTTAATGAGCAATCCATTTTCAGGAGGCTGTAGAACCTTTTCTTTCACCATCTGCCTCTCTTTTCTTTCCTGTCTACCTGTACGCTTGAGCTCATTAATATTTGTCACCCATGGCTTCCGCTCACATTTCTTACGCTTCCTTGGAAGCTCTGGGAAAATCAAGTCAGTAGAGTACATGCCACAGGGATGTATTAACTTATTCATACCGGTCCAATTTGTAGTAGAATTATGTGTAACCATATCATGCAAGTTCAAAATGCTTTGAACTCGCCTAGGCAACATTGCTTCGCATATTAGCTGGTTATGGCGTTTCAAACAAATAGTCAAATGTAAGAACAATAGAGTAACATTATTTTATGCAAACGTAAGACAAGTTAGTCATATACATATTGCATAAATGATGACAACGCAAGAAACTTTTAATGACCATTAAAATCGATTTTATATGGTGAAGAAAAACTTTTTCATAACAAAGTCTAATGATCAAGCAATTACACAAGACGAAACAAGAATCAACAATCTTCCATGATCCCATTTGCAAACACTTCTTAGCTTCCGTAGCAAGTAACAATCCAACTGTTACAATTCGCATTTTCACAAATAAGTTAGCTTCCATTTGTATCGGACAGTTCTCTATCAAAAACTTGGAAACAGACAGAAGAAACACAAGCCCATGATTTAGTTAAGCATTTTCACAAACAGTTTGCGTGCAAAAGCGGAATGAAAATTTTAATAAATTCAATCCAATAAAATGCATACACATGAGTTAATTTTGTTCCTAGAGGTATTAAAACCAAAGACTACGCAATATGTATACAAGATTGAAAGTATATTTATGAAGAAGCCAAACCGTCACAGTAGAAAATTAACAGATGAAGTTGCTGCGCGACATTGTGTTCTCTGTGTTATGATTATTGAAATAAGGAGTTATATCGTCTAGCTCCTTATATCTTATATTTTTATTATTTTAAAGTAATTATCACATTTTATCAAATAGGTCCATATCATTAATATGAGTGATAATTTTTTACACGACTCGTTAACCTGCCAAGAGCACGATATAAAATTTATAAATCTGAATTAAGATAAAATAATATAATTATTAAATAGATAATATGATATAATAAAATTATAATCGTGTCAGGTTAAGATTTAGAATTTTTAACATATAAATTCATGTTAATTTATTTATAATTTAATAAATTTATTTTATAATTTTTTAAAATAAAAAATTATATTTATATTTATCTTTTTTAAAAAAATATTTTGTTATATTTAGAATAAAAATGACTAGTATTTAAAAAAAGATTTTCATAAATATTATTAAAATATAAATAAAAAAAATTAAATGAGTAACAATTACTATTTGTTTAACTATTTAATAATTCTAAAATATTATAATTTTTATTTTTTTAACACAATTATTAAATAAATTGAGTTCGAATTTAATTTTTTTAATACAACATAAATACGATATGATAACCCAAATTTCTCCGCGACATCCTAACAGCCAAAAATATATTAAAACATTATATTTTTAACAAAATATAAAACTTCAGGGATTTAAATGATAAATTTCTTTTATTTTTAAAATCTCGTACTCGTGAAAATTTGCTTCATCTTGCTCTCACAGTTTTTGTTTCGCCAAGGCTGACGGATGCGGATTCAGAATGCCAGCAAAGCAAGCGTCTTCGCTCTTCCCTTTCCTCCTCCTCTCCTTCATCCTCCTCTTCCTATACTCCTTCATTCTCGGACCCTCTTCACAGCCTCAGCCAGCGTCCAATGCCAAAATCCTCGTTTCCCAGAGCTCCCATCCTAAGTCATGCAATCTTTTTCGTGGCAAATGGGTCCTCCAAGAACCGTTCACTGACAATTTCTCTTACGATGAAACTTGCCCTTTTCATAGAAACGCTTGGAACTGCCTTAAAAACCAGAGACCCCACTTGGATCTCATTAGTTCCTGGAAATGGGTGCCCGAAAAGTGCGATTTGCCCCGGATCGATCCCGCCAAGTTTTTGAGTTTGATGAGGAATAAGAATATTGGGTTCATCGGTGACTCTTTGAATGAGAATTTTATTGTGTCGTTTTTATGTATTCTTCGTGCAGCTGATTCTGGTGCCAGGAAGTGGAAGAGAAAAGGAGCTTGGAGAGGAGGTTATTTTCCCAAATATAATGTTACTGTTGCTTATCATCGAGCTGTTTTGCTTGCAGAGTATAGGTGAATTTTTTATTTTTTATTATTGAAATTGATATTGTGAAAGTTGTTTATATATGGGAAAGAAAATCAATTTGAGCATATTTAATTTCCAATTGAATGGATCAATGTAATTAGCTGGATAGGCAAATGCAATAGCGATTTGTTAAGAGGCGTTAATATTTTCTTTCCAGAATGAAGAAATGAGAATTATGGAATGGAAGCAAGAGAAGAAATATTGTACTGATGTTGTTGAGAGTTAGAGCAATTTTCTGATAGTTTAGCTTAGGTGTTTAGAATTTCAAGTGTATGCAGAGAATGCTAGATGAGAAGGTGGGGTAATTTCAAGTTGGCATCAGTACGTGGGGGAATATTAGACCAACCGTGTTTTCGTCTAGGCATGCCAAAATGAGAGTTTTTGCTAAGGTTAACAATGTTTTGGTCAGCTGTAAGCGATTTTGATGCCATAGGAATGTGTAGCCAGAGCCAAATGGCCCCTTATAATACTGAGTTTCTAAGACAATGTGTAAATAGATACTCAATCATGCAACCTTGCATGAGAATCTTTATTATCCTTTATATGCACTTTTTCCGGATCTGATCATGGTTCTTGGGTTTTACATCTAATCAGTTTTTCTTATTAAGAAAATGTCTTTACCTGTATTTGATACTCGTTTTTCAATAACCTACTTTATTGCATCTTTGTGGACCTGCAGTTGTCTATAGTTATAGATTTGTGTTCTTATTGCTGACTGTTGTTTGAAAGGTTTACAACAAATTCTCTATATTTCTGCTTTTTCATGTTTAGGTACATTGTTTTTTGTCATCTTTTTCGATAATATGTAAACCATTCCTTCTCATTGAAACTTATTTATATTTTGTTAAAAGTCTTACTCTGAATTGCATAGATCGATATGGATTTTGAGAATGGCAATCTCACATGCTTATGACTGATTAAATAAAGGTGGCAGCCAAAAGAGTCTGCAGTCGGTGATGAAAAGGGATTGAATGGAGCATATCGAGTAGATGTTGATATTCCTGCAGGTGATTGGGCAAACATCACCAACTTCTATGATGTCCTCTTATTTAATACTGGCCATTGGTAATTCTCTTTTCCTTTTATTGCTTAATTGACCAATATCTAATTCTATTTGCTCAAAAGGTATTATTGTTAATTTAAAGGGAGTCATTATTTCTCAAACCGATTTTAATTCATGGGCACAAAACTTTTTGGATTTCATCATGCAACAAAAATTAACTTATTTTTTTCTAGGTGGGGTTATGATAAATTCCCGAAAGATAGACCTCTTGTCTTTTATCGTGAGGGGGCAGCAATAAATCCCCCGCTTGGGATAATGGATGGATTTAAAGTTGTCCTTGAGAATATGATCTCGTACATAGAAAGAGAATTTCCCAGCAAGACACTCAAACTCTGGCGTTTGCAATCACCAAGGCATTTTTATGGTGGGGAGTGGAATCAAAATGGCAGTTGCTTGTTCAATAAACCACTTGATGAACGGCAGGTATAAATTGATTTTGGCACTGCACATATGTTCCCTACCAAAAATATGTATTTTTGATTGCCATATCACAGTTCGTCTTGGCCCATACCAAAATTTTATTCCAAGTTTTTGAATTTTCTTCTGAATTTCATTGGCTTGTTGTGATGATCGTGATTTAAATAGATTACAAACTGTGAATATGTTGTGAAGTTGAAACCTTCTTGTTTGTTTTTTTTTTAAATTTAATTAATTAATTAATTTTATAACTTACCAAACTTTAGAACCTTCCTTTTAGAGAGTTGGATACTTATACCTCGACAGCTTGATTTGTGGTTTGATAGCAGAAACAATGGAGTAAACAAAGAAGCAAGACAACTTAATCTTCTTATTCAGGAGGCATTGTGGGGCACAAGTATTCAAGTAGTCGATCTGACTCATTTGAGTGAATTCAGAGCAGATGCCCATCCAGCGATCTGGCTGGGAAAGAAGGATGCCGTGGCAATCTGGGGTCAGGACTGCATGCATTGGTGCCTACCTGGTGTCCCCGACACATGGGTTGATATATTGTCAGAAGTGATACGTAATAGCATGGTATCAAGGAGATGAACAATCTAAAAAGACAAAAAGAGTTGTAATCAGGTTTCCATTTTGCAAATATCCTGACAGATTTTGCCAGAAATGCCATGCTGCTTCTTACCATACTCGTAGGATAAAAAGACTGGAGAAATTGGTTATTGGAAAGCACAGGCCAACACCTCAAGTCTTCTGGGAGATTTTGGATCGAATTTTCTGTGTTGAAATTCTTTTAATTATTCATTTTTTTCAAAGATGAGAATGGTTGTAGGAAGATATTGAAAGTTTGAACCATGCTTTCACCAATTCTCATATGATTTAACTTAGAAATGTATATGAGTAATCTATTCTCTGTTCATTTACTTATTTTTGGATAGAATTTCACTCTTCATTTCTTTTGTCCATTGTTAACATATTGTAGCAGCAAGCTGTGCTTGTGACAAATTACTCTTGTAGGCAAGCTATTTTTCATAGCTTACCTGAGAAATATGTGAATTTTGAACTTTTATAATTTATGGACTTTATTTTATTTTATCTATTTTCATTTAAAACATTATACAAACCAAAGGTCGGATAAAAGTGAATGTAATAATGTAATTTTGTTTGGATATTTGGAATCATTTTTTTTTTCTATATAGGGGAAGTTACGGACTCTGGACACCTGCCAACTGGCAGCAAATTTTTTGCACTAACTAGTAAACAATTGACAAATCTGCGTCTTTTGTTCTCTGTTTCATATATATATATATATATATCCCAATCTTACATGAACGACATCAGAATCTCAATTTTCTCGAAAGTCTGAACAAACCCATTACTCCAGAACCTTAAATGGCTCTAAGTATCCATCTTTTCTCCCCAAAAACTCTCCCACAATCTCCAAATTTCCAATCCTATCCCAACAGACCCAAAACCCTAAT
>JAXCLQ010000010.1:10015822-10037320 GCA_035584115.1 Cedrela odorata | reverse complement strand
TTATGATTTATTGAAATTATACAATTTTTATATAAATGTGAATCTTAATTTTTATTTATGTACGTTTTTTACCACGTGATTTTTCTTTCATGGTTATAATTAATATCATTAATTTTCTTAATCATCTAATCAAGATTTCTTTCCATTTCGGTTGGCTTTTTCTTTTATAATTATAATTAATATTATCAATCACTTTAATTATATTTTTTTTGATTTGATTCTTAGTAATTTTTGCAAATTACTGTATAATAGTTATATTTTATTAGGATTATACACTTTTTAAGTAAACATGAATCTAATTTTTATATATGCACGAAATTTTTTACCATATTAATCACCTTAATTCTCGGATCAAGATTTATTTCTCATATATATTTAACAACAAAAATAATTTTTTTTATCATTGGATCAAAATTTCTATTTATTCATGTGGTTTTTATAACATGTCTTTTCCTTTTATAAAGATAATTACTATATTAACCATCTTAATCATGATTTCTTTTTTATTTAAACTTCACGGTAAATATATATTTTTACTTATTAAATCAATATTTTTTTCTAATATAAACTTTTATTTAGACCAAATACAGAATCTATAATTAATATTTAATAAAAAATTAAATCTTAATTAATAATTATGACATGGATTTTCCTTGTACGGTAATAATTCATCCAGTTTCTTACAGATAATCACCAAGTCTCAATCAAAACCCGCCACGTGTACATTACGCTTGCTTGCTTGTACTTTCTAAACAAAATCCGGTAGACGTTATAAAAGAAATTTTTTCCATGTCGTCCACTGTCCACAGGCTCAAATTTCCCTCTAATTCTCTCCCTCTCTCGCTTCTGCGTCTCAAAAAGTTCCAAGCTCACGGGAATCGAAAGTGTGGTCGCTTGTAGTTCTCTTGTTAAGAGCTCTTCGAATAAGCACAACATTCGGTTCTTGCAAAAGAGTGCAGAATGAAAAATCTGAACCGTGAAGAGTGAAAAACAGAGAGTTAATGTCCTTTTGGGTTCTCATCTACACTTGTTCTTGATTCTCGAGTCCATTTGCTATGTGGGAAACTTTAGTTTGTTGTCACAGTGCTAAGGTAATTAGTTCATCTTCTAGATTTCTTCCTATTCTGACTTCATTTTTTTATTATCTTGTTTTGCTATTATTTGTTAGCTTTTAGCTTCTTGTTAGTGATCGAATTATAGATTTGGTATTGAATTTTGATGAAATTGAACCTTGTTTTTTACTTTGTGTCAAGGAATTACATATGCATGGATTATTGGGTATATTATTCTTTTATCTCTTCATGTATGTATATGAAACTGCATAATATCATAATTGTATACAGTATATAAAACATCAAGAAGATCTATATTGTGTAAAATAGAAGAATAGAGTAAGAAAATTTTGTCTGAGTAGCGAAGAGGCACTCCTAAAGTCAAAGAGTTCTCCCCTCATGTGAGTAATGATGGTACTCTGCGGCTCCAAGATGCAACCCAATGCTCACTACTAATTTCTTTAATGAGCACGATAACTGAAAGGAAAATACCATATCTACCATATCGTGATTTCTCAAAACAGAATATAGAAAAATAAGATGGTGTATGTATGTATTCATCTTCTTCTCCTCATCATCTAAAGGTAAGCAGTAAACCCCTTTGTATACTAGTGATTAAGTTAAGCTAATAGTGACCTTATTAAACTAAAATCACAGCTAGTTTGATCACATTATGAAGATAATAAGTTTTTGTAACAACCATGTAATAATGATAATTTATAACTCATGAAATTTGTTATAAGTTTTTAAAACCTTTTATCTCGTAATCTAAATTTCCCAGTTTCAAAGGTAGTTGTTATTGGAATCTGAAGAGAGGTATGGTGGAGCAAATCCACTCTGAGAATTGAGGATGTGCATACCCTAACAAATCATCAGAATTGTTTATTCTCTTTAACAATTGTTATTTTATCATGATATTCATGCTCATTTTATTTTCTACTTATAGAATGTCGGTTGATGGTGCTGGATTATCCATCTTGTGCTTGATGTTTTACATACGGTAGTTTATCCTATTTAACTTTTACCATTGACAACTACTATGTTCAATTCATTGAGCATAAAAGATGAATGCAAGATGATTCTACCAGTTTCATAAAATATGTGAACAAATTATTGGGTTGCTTAGTTTCATAGAAGTTGTTTTTATTTGATTAGGAACTAACTAACTCTTATCCTTAGATTGGTTTACGTTTTTAAGATGTATGCACTTTGCTTGTCAACTTCCATTATTGGATCACATTTGTTGTTTGAAACTACCCAATGAGTTGTTCAGACACATGAGAACTTCAATAATTATTCTTGGATGCTGTGGAAGTCTATTGATTTATACCCTTTTCTCACTTTTCTTTTCCTTAACTTTTGAATGTTGTGTTATCCACTGTTGCTTTCACAGCATTTGAACTTCCACCTAACGGAGCTGTCGGAACACGAATTCTGGAGTTTCTTTTCCTCTCGAGGCCAGATTTGGTGAGAATGCTCTTTTTTCCTTATTCTATGTTGTCACTATGTATTTCCTTTTATCATCTTAAGTTGTATATTTGGACTTGTGATTTCATTCCTAGTATCTCTTGCATATCCTTTGTTTGGGACATGAATTTGTTATTTGATTATTGATAAGCAGATGTGGTGGGTCATTGTGTCTTTTGTGCTTGTATTTGATTGGTTTCTGATGTCTTGGACTTTTTTTGAATGTTGAATTTTCAGCCTCGGTGATTGGTTTTCCAAATTTGAAAGTAATTTTTGCTAGTTTTTATTTTCAATTCAGCTAAATTATAGGACCAGGTTTTAGTTCCATTATTCCACTATGAGTTTTCCCTTCTACATGTTTTGGAATCAAGTCTGCTATAGATATGGGAAAATCATTCTGCTCTGGTTTTCATCACCTGTTTGGATATCTTAGTAAATTTGTATATTGTAGTTAATTTATAGTTTATAATTCTCATCATGTTGTAAATATTTTGTTCAAAGGTTTCAATGTTTTATGATTCTTGACTGCTCAATAAATACTTGTCCATTCAAAATTATCATTTACCTGCTATTCGAATGTTTCCAACTGTAACCTTGATAGTGAAAACCTCATGAAAGTATTTATCTTGTGTTTGTTTTACATGAATTTTAATAATTTTTCTCAGGTCAAAATCAGAAGCGTTGATGAAGCAGTAGTGATTGGCACTGCTTTTTCATTGTCATCTTCAGCTTTTGTTCTGCAGGTACTCTAATTGTTAGTATCTAATAATAATTTTGCTGATTGTAGAATAAGTTTGGTCTTTCATTATACTATTGCACGAAGAGTTAATGGAAAAAGAGATAAAAATTATTTTCTTGATTTTATTATGTAAATACCAAACATATTTGCTTTATACTGTTTACTAGTTTTTTGCTAATTGTACTGGATAGAGCTTTGTAGAGCTTATCAAGCATAATATATAGCTTCTTGCAGAGAAAGGTGAGCTCCCGACAAGATTTGGCTCTGCAACTTTGGGAATACTGCTACTACAGGTTCTATTTAATACTTTCACTTCAGTTTTTCTTTACTTGTTTAGTGAATATGCAATTGATGCTATAAATTTCCGGTCATTTCTCTTTATGGACTTTTTAGGGTTGTCATGCAAAGTAGACATCAAAGATATGATATCAATAACCCTTTTGGATCCGAACTGCTTGGTATTTGCAGGACATCGTGGTTGTCCCTCTCTTAGTCATACTTCCGGTGTTAGAGAGCCAGGTATGTGGAGGATTTTCTTTTCTAAGAAAATAGCTAAATCTCAATCTAGGATGTATATAAACTTCTCTTGAATGATGAAGTTGTTTTTGATAAAATATCCATGATAATTTCTAACATCCTTACATTACTGAATGTTTATCATTGAGTTCATACCCGAAATGAGTACATTATCTCAATAGCTGATGTTTATTTTTTTCTTCCTCTTATGTCTTATTCTCAGCTTGTCAAATTTGTGAATAGTTTAGAAATATTAGTTTTGCTTAGGTGAATCCAAACTACTAGGAGTTATCCTTTTTTTTTCTTCCTTTTTTCTGATGTCTAGTAGAGACATCATCTTTCTCACCAGACATTTATATGCTTTCATTTCTTACTTTTGATGAACGGTGG
This sequence comes from Cedrela odorata, assembly GCA_035584115.1. NCBI lineage: Eukaryota > Viridiplantae > Streptophyta > Magnoliopsida > Sapindales > Meliaceae > Cedrela > Cedrela odorata. Next base: position 10,033,156 of record JAXCLQ010000010.1, on the reverse strand, counting down.
AATGACCGGCCACTGGAGAGAATTTTTTTTATTATTATTTTTCTCTTTTTTCTATTTCTCATGCATCAATTTTTCAATTTTTGCAGAATTTAGCTGAAGACAGCATCTGGCCAATGCTTGTTAAAGAAAGTTTAAAGGCTTTAGCTGGACTAGGACTGCTTTCTCTTGGAGGAAAATACTTCTCCGGCGAATTTTTGAGGGGTGCAAATTTCTTTAATGAAACTCTTTGAAACACTTCTATTTTTGCTGAAACTATGCTAAACTTATGTACTTTAGGTTGTTGCAGAAGCGAGGAGCACAGAAGCTTTTGTTGCTCTCTGCCTTCTAATGGTTGCAGGGACTTCACTTCTTACCCAGAAGCTGGGCTTTAGCGATACGGTTTTGACTCTTCTCAATGTTAAAATGTGGTTTCGGCTGATAGTTTCCAGTTCATGTCCTAATTAAATTTGATAACAATGAGCAGCTTGGAGCCTTTTTGGCTGGGGCACTATTAGCAGAAACAAATTTCCGGACACAGATTGAAGCTGATATTAGGCCATTTAGAGGCTTACTTCTTGGATTATTTTTTGTGACTACTGGAACTTCCATTGATATGGAGGTACTACTGTTATTTCAAAAAGTTTTTGTTCCATCTCAATTACATCATCCAAAAAAAAAAATGAAAAGAAAAGCTTAAAAATTATGCCAAGCATTGTTTTCTTGGATCTATCTTTCAAAGAAGCATACAGCTTTACATTTGTGTTTGGTATACATAAATATGTAAATATAACCATCATTTCTGAAACAGCATATTCATTGATAATTATTATCTGCATTTTCTTTTATTTTCTCCTATGCAGCTTCTTTACTGAGAGTGGCCAAATGTACTTTCACTCTTGGCAGGATTAATCGGCATCAAGACACTGATCATAACAGCAATAGGTGTTAAATTACATAAGTGTGCAACTATTCACTAGTTAAGCATACAATTTGTCTTTGCTCATAAATTTATGCCTAGTCTGAAGCAGGCCGGGAATGCTACCACTCGACCTTAACAAGTTGCTCATAATTGTCGTCGTATTGTCAGTGGCACTAACTCCATTGTTTAATGAAATTGGAAGATGGGCTGCTGACTTTATTGATGACAAGTTTGACACAGAAGAGGTATGCTCTTTCATTAATATTGTCTTTGGAATAATTCAGTGGATAAGTGAAGGCAGAAATGATGTTTTAAATAAGTTTTTGTGTAACAAGTGTTTATAGAATGTACCTCCATTCAGTTTTAATTTTCAGATTCTGGATTGTTTGCATTTTTGTGGTTTTCTAATAAAGCACAAAGTGAATATTGCCGGAAATGTTGTGAATGAAATTATAAAAATCATTTAAATAACCATGATCAAATCTAGTTAATTGGACTCATTTTATGTATGGCTTGTTTTGAGCAGCTAAGCACTTCTGTGGAACACAGTATATGTGCATTCATCATACTTGACACAACCATATGCGCGTACACATGTATATTTTTTGTTATATTTACTTCTCCTGAATATGTGTTAGCATAAATTTACACATGAAATTTTCTCGGAAAGCTGAAGAGATGGTGAGCTTTGAGGTTAATGAGCCTGTTGTTATCATTGGATTTGGACAAATGGGTCAAATACATTAATCATAATTTTACTTTCTAGTGAGAACTATCATTTTTTCTGACCTGACATTTCAATATTCCCATGCTCTGATTTTGTACATGCAGGTGCTTGCCAATTTCTTGTCCACCCCACTGGCTTCTGGATTAGATGGCGATCTTATTGGATGGCCTTATGTGGCTTTTGATCTGAATGCTTCTGTAGTCAAGGTCAGGAGGAGTAATTCTCTAGTTTGATTAATTTCTTGGTTGGTGGAAAGCCATGATACAAATAACCATTTGCTGTTCATTTTTTTCAGAGATAAGAGACAGTTGCCCCAATCTTTATCATGGTCATTTGATGTTTGTTTTGTGGAGTTTGAACCCTTGTAACAAAACATTTGCCATAAATATTACATTGGGCAAAATAATTCGGTATGTTGGGTAGTGTTTGTGAGACTCACAAGAATGTAAGAATACCTTTTGATGTTATGAGCAGTGTCAAATTATATATGTTTTCACACTCAGAGAATTCTTTATTTTAATTAATTACTAAACCCAAAAAGGTTAAGTTGATAGGTAATGGTCCAAGAAGGGAGGGCGTGCTATTTTATCTCGCACGTCCGTCCTTATGGTTATTTGTCACATTATATCTTCATTCATCATATGATTTTGTGTCACTTATTAGTTTATTCAAAGATGACACTAACATTTATTCACTATTGCATTTACAGGCATCTAGGAAATTGGGTTTTCCAATTCTCTATGGAGATGGATCACGTCCAGAAGTTTTGCAATCTGCTGGTATCTCTTCTCCAAAAGCTGTCATGATCATGTACACCGGTAAGAAGAGGACAATGGAGGCAGTTTAAAGGCTTCGGCTTGCTTTCCCAGCAGTAAGGCTTTCTTATCCTTTGCATGCGCACATGTGTGTGGAGGTGCACGTGTGAGTGATTTGGACAAACAATTATGGTATAATGTCTTTGTGAGTAAAGCTCTTAGAGTAAAAATTAAGATGAAAACTTTTGGGCTCAAAACTTTGGTTCTCATTTCCATGGTCATCTAATATTGGAAAAGGATGCTATTTATTTATTCATATGTCATATATGTAAAACTGCATGTTTTTTATTCCTTTTAAATCTGCCCATATTTTATTTCTTGTTTGGGATTAGTAATCGAAGGTGAACGTTAAATTCAGCAGATCCCAATTTATGCTCGAGCTCAAGACCTATTGCATCTTCTGGATTTGAAGAAAGCTGGAGCTACAGATGCTATTCTGGAAAACGCAGAGGTATTAATAAGTCAATCTTATTTTTTCTTTGATATTTGGTCTTTTAGCCTGAAGGTCACTCAGAATTTGTCTAGCTCAGCTCGTCCTGAACTTGCTATACCTTTCTATGCATGCAGACAAGTTTACAGCTTGGCTCTAAGCTTTTGTAAGTGTTTGGTGTCATGTCCGATGATGTAACTTTTCCGAGCCAGCTTGTTAGAGATTCCATGGAGATACAAGTTCAAGACATGCAGGTATGCACATGTGCATATTATTTTTTTCAATGAGTTAGTTTGATTGATCATTCACCTAGGACAACACAGACTTCTCTTGAACATGCAAAAGATCAATTTTGAGATAGCACTGTGATTTTTTTGCCCAATTTGCATGCATAATCCATTATTTATGGAAATAGGTTGGGTCTACAAATAGTTACATGAATGTGACTGAGATTAGATTAAGTTATCAAATTGCCCTTAAGTAGTCAGAGAACATTACTCAACTAATCGAGTACGATACTTGACTACTTGAGTAAACAAACATCTACAGATGGTCTTTAAGTGAGAAATTTTAGTGTAGTTGGTTAAGTAAAAATGAGGTATTGCAGACATTTCTCACATCGAATTGACGAGAACATGTAAAAATTTTAATTTAGGCATAGGCATATATGGGCAATTAAGCACTTTTTAGGATGTATATAGATAACAAACCCTAACTCTTTCTTCTGTTCTACCCGTGTCAATATATAATTTAGGGCATGTTCGGTACCATTTTTGCAGTATATATATTTTTAATTCAAAGTTGTCTTCATAAGGGGAGCAACATACATTCGTAAAATTAAATTATCAATTGATTTTGCTACTTGTTTCTATGTCAAAGTTATCAATTTTGACAAATTCAAGTGTTTACAAGCTTGGATATTATGATTAACAAAATTATTGTGTTTGAGCTACATGAAATTCTCTGCCATTGTTAAAGTTTTTAGACCTTTAAGCAAACTTATTTCTGTTAACATGCATTAAGAGTTATTGGCAAAATTATAAAAAATGAACAATTATCCATTATTTGTCGTGGCTCTACCACTTACATTGATAAATTTGTTGAAGATCTTATAATTAAATTTAGAGCTAAAGTTGAGCGTTAATCCTTTTGGATGTATGTATTGCTGTTTGTTTTTATCCAAATAGGTAGGCAAAATAGTAGGTTAGGTGGTGGATGCTACCTTTGTGAACAAGGCAAGAAAGATATTCGTTCTTAGAGCTAATTACAATCGAGGTATCCAACTCGTCATCGTAGCTCCTAGCCTGGACTGATATTTTCTAATTGAACAAGAGATGTGAGAAGAGACTAGTAAGAAACTATTGCTCAAAAATATTATCTAAGAAATAAAGAATAATAATTGTATGCGGTAACCCATTATTATTTTCTTACTAGACTCAAGAAAAGATTAGTGTAGTAATATTATCAATAATAAAGGATAATACTTGAGGGTATTAAGGATATTGTTAGTAAGGAGATGCAATTTAAGGCTACTATTGAGAATGTTATTTAAGAAATAAATGATACTTGCAGTAGCTCTTTATTAATTCTCTAACTAGCCTACTGATAAGATTAGAGCACTATGAGATTAGAATAATAAAGGATAATACTTTGTAGATCTTTTATTTCTTGAATAAGAAATAATGAGTAGCTACTCCAATATTATCCTTTATTTCTTGAATAGTATTCTTAGGTTGTAGTTTTGTACTATAGCTTTATTTTATCTATTGTTTAATATGAAAATATTTGTCTAGTTCTGGAGCTCCGATGACTTAATGGATACTTTGATTGTAATCAGTTTCGAGAACAATATTTTTTTTTTCTTTCGTCCACACAACCAGTATCTATCATCTATTCTACTATTTTTCCTAAGTATTTGTGTAAAATAGGCAGTGATACATCCATCCAAAAGAAACAACACTCAAATTGAACTTTAAACTTAATCACAAGCTATTCAACAAGTGTCTCAGTATAAGTATTAGAGCCACCATAAGTAATGAGGAGGTGTTTGTTTTTTATAATTTTTTCGACTACTGTATATGCATGTTGTCAAAAGTTTTGACTGTAAAGTTTGCTTTTCAAGTCTAAAAATCCTAGCAAATGGTGTGAGACACCATGATGTTTGGACTCAACAATTTTGTTAGTTGCAATATCCAAGCCTTTAGATACTTGAATTTTGTGAAAATTGATTATTTCGATTGAGAATCAAATCGAAAGATCAATTGATAATCTTGTTTTACCAGTACTTGTTGCTTCTTTTACGAAGACAACTTTAGATAAAGATGCATATGTTTTGTAATTTTAAAAATATTTCTTGTATAAAGTTGTGCATGCAAACTCATGTTTAATAAAAATCATGCATGTAAGTCATTGTCTTGTAAAATATATAATACTTGCCAAGTCCATTTCTTGCACAGCTGCTATGCATGCAAGATAATAAAACATTGTAAGTAAACAAAAGTGTATATTATGTCTTAAAAGATACTGGTGCGATTACAAGATAATATATTTCAAAAACATGCAATAAAAAAATCTAAATATAAATTTCTAACGAACTTACGTGAGTTAACATCGATGACACTATTTTAAGTGTCCCCAGAATTTCTTTTATTGATAATTTGATGAAAAAATTACTGGGTTTGCTTGATAAGGTAAGGGTAGCAGACTTAATTAGTTCTCAAGAAAGGATTCCATCAGCCTCAAATGAAGATACATTATCTGGAGAGAATGAGACAGAATCCTGGAGATTTCAGGACAGAGTAGATCAAGCAGCACGCAACGGTGATCTTCAATCTTCTGATGATTTGGATGGCAAAGGGGTGTTGTATTGTGAACTAAATGCAGACAACAATTTTCTGAAACAAACAGAAGATGCTGAGGAGAAAATATGGTAAGGCGTTGCCTTGTGTCACAATGACTGAAGGTGATTGAAGTTTTCTTCAGTTACAGACATTGCTCTTTGTAGCCAAATCATTCAAAATTTTGGTGCTCATTCTAACTACAGCATGGATAGAAGAGAAGGAAGCTAAATGTTATGCAAGCTAGCTAACATCACTGACACTCAAAAAGCTCAATCCTTTATGAACTACACCATGAAATGTTGTTGTATTTCTTGTACATGATCTGAGTAAGGAAAGTTTTCCGTTTCTCTTTCCACTTGTATATTCATTTCTGAAGTTATTACAGAAATAAGTACTTAGAAACTCCTGATAATGATCAAAAGATGTTTCATTTGCTTAAATGATTCAGAACTTTTGCAAATTGTGATGATTGGTTCATAGCCTTTCCATTTATTTTTTTGTGCTTCAGGGATAACAGTAGGGAGACATGTATAATTTGTTTGGTGGGTTTGAGGTTTTAAGCCTTGTCACCCATATGAACTTCAGTTTGCTGAACAATGTGCATGGCTAATGGTTTGATTAAACAACTCAAAGCTAATTGAATTTGTTTCTCACTGTTGGACAAGACAATTTGAAGAGAGCACTAATATTTTAAATAATTTTACTAATTTTGATAAAAAAAGATTTTTCTTTTAATTTCTTTTTTCAGTCACATGTTAAAAACATCTTTTTAATATAATATATATATATATATATAATGGTAGAAACTCTTTTAATTTTACATAATTTTTTATATTAATTTCTTAACCATTAGATCAATGTACTTTTAATGGTTGAGATTAAATATAACACGTGTAATTAATATATTATAATTAATGCACATATGAAATATAATTTCAACTATTCAAATATAATTACTCTAATGATATATAAATTGTATAAAAAAATTTGTAAAATATTATAACTCTTAATTCTAACCCGTCCATATATATTCCAAATATGTTTTTAAAAAATTAATTAAATATTTGAAAATAAATTTAAAAGAAAAAAATATTTTGATAATCTGAGACTGTATTTAATATTATATTTTGAAAATGGTAAATTAAATTATTATTTATTTTAAAATATTTTCATATTGTTGCTTGAGTTACAAGTAGTTAACTTTTACGCGGCAACTTTTCCTTATCGTATCCGAAAACCCAACTGAAAATCTATGTACTTCCCGCTCTCCAACTCTTTTAACTGTCAACCGCCATAACTCCTTAACTCTTTCTTAGTTGCTCTCTTTCTCTCGTCCTCGTTTCATTATCATTGCAGTAAGTTTCTCTTAACGTTTGCAGATTCTAAGGTTTTTTTAAGTGGGGTGGTTGTGTGATCTGTGATGGGTTGTGTTGTAATGTGTTAATTTAAACTTGATAATCACTTATAATATGTGAGTTTTTAGGGTTTCATGCATTTGCTTTTGCTTTCATAAGAACAGTTCTTGTAGTTGGGTTATTGGGTATACTATATAAGTTCTGTTATGGGTTTATTTTTTATCAGTCAATCATCAAGAAAGGTTGTGTGTCCGAAGTACTTTTGGGTATCTTTTTAATTTCTGAGAACCCAAATCAAGTGCTTCCTTGGAAAGCACTTCGGTTTCTTCCTAGTCTTAAAAAACCCTACTAAGTGCTTCTTCAAGAAAATTTATATTTGAAGTTTTGGTCCAATTTATTGTTAGTTGCTTTGTATCTCTGAGGTTGCTTTACTTATATGCATGTTCTGTTATTCATTCATTTAAACTCCCCTCGTTTTTTGATTTCAGGTTTTTAGGAATTGGAAAGTAGTGAAAGTATGGAGATTGTGAGCGCCGCTGTTTCTGTGGATGTAAAGCTTAATGAGAAGGAATTGCAGTTCCTCGAACTGAGGAAAAAGCTGAAAGAGCGTTTAAGAGAAGAATTGAAGAAGGAATCGGGTTCTGTTCTTAACAGTTCGGAGGAAAAGAAGAAACTACCTTGTGAAAAGTGAGTGTTTTCTTGTTCTATTGGCTTCCTTTGATGGATTAATTTGAATTTATGCTTTTCCAAAACGTACAATCTTTCTTAGAATACAAGGAATGTTCGACATGCTAAATGTGAAACAGGGAATTTATAGGCTTAGTTTTGCATGCATTCTGCTGAATGATCTAATGCATAATATGACTTTGTTGTCAAACAAAGTGATATTAAAGAAGTACTGTTCTTCTACTTGCAGCTACGGATCTTTCTTTGGCCATTCTCAACCTTCTATTGCACAGAGAGTAATCATGGAAAGGGAAGGAATGCTAGAGGTTCAGAAGTCAGCGACATTAAGGCTTATGATTTCTCCAACTTCAAAATCTAAGCCTGCTTTGCTAGTGTGCAGAATGGAAGCTGATAAACTTAAAGCCTTGCGGGATTATTCTTCTATACTTTCTGATGATGCAGAAAATCTCACTTCTGTATCTGCTACAATGGGAAAGGCTAATCCGAAGCATCCTAGTTCTGATATGCAAAGTGCTCTGTCAAGCTCAATAACTAAGAAGCATTTGGATAAAAAAGATGAGGTTCCTAACCAGCGCAAGATTTCGCTGTCAAAGTTGCATTCAGTCCCAAAGAAAATTATGGAACAGGACAGAAAATTCCCTCAAGCTTGTAATGCAGAAGTAGTGCCAAAGCTGGTTAAGTCTAGAACAAAATATCAGATTCCTAATGGGCACAAAGCTTCCTCTTCGCAACCATTGAATGCCTCAAAGAGAAAATCAGAAGAGAAATTTGATTGCGTTGAACCTAATAAGAAGGCAAAAGTGATGCAAAACAAGCTTCAATCTTCTTCGAAACTTCATTCTTATGATGTGTATGATAAAGCTTCCTTGTCAAAGCCTCAATCTATAATAAAGCGACAACCAGAACAGGAAATGGAACATCATGATCCTAAGAAGGCGAATGTGATGCAGAGCAAACTCCAGTCTTGTTCACAGCAGCACAAGGTCCATAATGAGACTGAAGCTTCCATGCCAAACTTGCAGTCTTCGACAAAGCAACAGATGAGACAGGGAAAGGAATTACACAAAGCTAACAGGGAAAAAGTGATTTCAACCCAGAAAAAATCTCTTTCAAAACATCAGGTACACCATCCCTCTCACTCAGACATATGCTCTACATAGATATACTTCTATTTTAATTTCCTTTGCAGTTAATTTGAGATTATAAGGTTCTGATGATCATCTGGTCATCACTTTCTGCAGATTAAAAGCCCTGTGCACGATCATGGTTACGATGATGAAGTTGACAAGTCATATATTTCCTCTCTGTGTCAAAATTTATTCAGGTGAGAGATTTCATTCCCTTTTACCCGTTGGTTTAAGCAGAGTTCTAGTAAATTGTTTCTTGACAATTTTTACTTGTATCAAACTCTGCAAAGACTTATTATATTCATCTGGGTTTAAAAATCTTGTCCCTGTTCTATTCTATATAATGCCTTTAGTTCATTAATCTAAACATTTTACTTCATTTTCTCTAGGCGAAACCATACGAAGCAAGTAAATGATGATTATGATTTCAATGATGACTGCAAGGTTTCCAGTTTCAGTGACATCCTGAAAGAAGAGAGAAAAAGGTAAGTAGTAAGCCTTACGACTGCATCTGCATGTCTTGTATTATTATGTTTGTATTTAGATTCTCATTGCATGTTTTGATCTCTTGACAGTGCCAAAATTGCAAGGAAGGAGGATCAAACAGAACTGTTAAGGATCGAACGCGAAGAGAAGTTAAGAAGAAAAGCAAAGAAGCAGAAGCTACAACAAAACTGAAACTGCTTCCAGTTCTTTCTGCAGCTTTATTCATCCTCAAGCTCGCTCTTCTGTCAGTCTTCTGAATAAGCATATATTATCCCCACAATTTCTGTAGCCAACTCACATAGAAGTTCAAATGTTTTACTGCTCGGAGTCATGTAAATAACATTGCTGAATCCATTAATACAAAGTTGATTACATTTGTTGCATTGTAGATTTAGAATATTTACCCCTATCATGTAAATAACATAAGCTGGAGGGAGTATTCCCCTGTATTGAAAATTATTATTCCATCTGTATAACAAACTACCTTTGAAATCTTATCTTCTGATCCAAAAGTAGAAATTAAATGATAAACTTAAACAATTAATCACCAAAACGTAATCTAATTATTAACATCATTAAGGATTTTCGGTATGCTTACGTGGCACATCGATTGACATGTAGCGTTGATCTTGTTGTGGTGATTACGTGGCACAATCAGATGATGAAAGTACTAAAAGATATAGTACAATCGGAGATATGTGATTAAAAAGCGATAAAAAAGAGGTTGGTAAAATCTAGGGATACAGTTGTATTTGAATACTGTAATCTTAACAAAACTGAACTTATTATTTACTTGGAAGTCAAAAGCGTAAGCATGTAAAAGAGGTTTACGAAAGCACTTTTTTCCAACATCAGAGAGTGTGTGTGACAGCCAAAAAGCTGCTATTGGGAGCATATGATTAGGTGGTTTCTTCAACTACCATTCAAATAGCAGAATAAGTAGTACATAAAAATATACTGTGGATTTTTATAATGGAAAAGCAAGAAGCGAAAGAAGCAAAAGCTGCTTCTTTGGAGGAACCGAGACCAAACCCATCTGCGGAGGAGAATGAAATGGCGAGAAACTCAGTCTCATTGTCACCTCCGCAGCCATCATGGTTCACGCCAAAAAGGTATCTTTTTTTTTCTTCGTTAATTTTGATTTTGTGTTTGTTGTCTGTTTGGTTGCTGAGAAAACGTGGGAAAAGGGAGGGAAAGAAAAGAAAGAAAAGAGGAAGATTGATTTTTTTTTTTGATTTTTGTTTACTTGTTTTTTGGGGTTTGTTGGTTACTGTGAAAAAATCAAAACTTTTGGTAGAATTCTTTTTGTTAGGTATGCGCATTCTGGAATTTTATAGAGTCCATTGTACAATTCAGCTTGTTTCAGTTAAATAAAATCAATTTCAGTAGTGGAATACTTGCATTCACTTGAATTCTGTTGTTTGGTACAAAAGTAAATGTGTGAAAGAATTCAATTTTAAACCCAAAATGAGTTATTTATACTGTGGAGTCTAGCGAAATTCATACCAGTAGAGGTCAAGTGATTCAACTAGAGTTTATTTGTCTTCCAATCTCATGCATTAAGAGTGTTTGAATAAATGCAGTGTGTTCTGAGTGATTTTTAACAACTACGCTTCTTATGTTGTGAAGTCTACAGTAAATGAATGATTTGGTCCTTTCTTGAGTGTATAACTAGTTTTGTAACTCTGTTCAGGCTACTATTCATATTTTGTGCGATCAACATGTTAAACTATGTGGATCGAGGAACAATTGCAAGCAATGGTGTAAATGGAAGTCGCAAGAGTTGCTCTGAAAGTGGTACTTGTACATCTGGTAGCGGAATACAGTAAGACTTAAAGGCTTTCATTTGAATTTGTAGGCATAATCTGCATTATGTTGTCCATATAGTAACTCCCACAGTCGTATGCATCCTCCTTGAACTACTTACCTGGTTAACCTGAACTTAACTGCTTGTGCGCTAGATTTGCATGTCAAAAATTTTGATGAATTTTGCAATTTCTTTGACTAATTTTTGGGTTACTGTGGCTTACAGAGGAGAGTTTAACTTAAACAATTTTGAAGATGGTGTTCTATCATCTGCTTTCATGGTTGGACTTCTGGTGGCTTCTCCAATATTTGCATCATTAGCAAAGAGGTAATAAGCAATATCCTCCTTATGGTGCATTGTTTTCAGCCTTTATTCCAAAGTGAGGGACATGGTTTCAAGATTAAGTTTTTGGCTTGTTAATTATGCTGTAGATGAGTAAACAGATACTTTTAGTTATGCAAAATATTAATAATTAATGAAAGAAATATGTTTAAATCAAATATTAAAAATAATGAAAGTGATTAGGAATTATAATAGACACGGTTGACATTTGGATGGTGATTTGAAACAATAAATGCCTGTAATTTCATGTTTACTCGGCATGTATCCTTTCTAGCCTTTTGCCATCTTACTTATAGGTCTTGGAATTTGATTTTAACCTAAATGACTTATTAATGCATATGTTTCTTGTATCTAGGTAGACTCTGACATAATCATGCAGCAAATCTCAATTTCTTTAGGAACTTTAGTTTGCCATGATTGTGAGCAGGACTGGAATTAGAAATTTTTGGGATTTTTGCTCAGCTTTTGTAGAATTTTCCAAATGTTGAATTCTGATTTACTATAATGGTTTGTTTTGGTGTGAGTCCTTATATGTTATGAAACTTTGCAGCATAAATCCATTTAGGCTTATCGGAGTTGGATTATCAGTTTGGACTTTAGCCGTAATTGGATGTGGAGTTTCAGTTAATTTCTGGATGATTACAATCTGCCGCATGTAAGTTGTTTACTTTTCTATTTATCCTTCTTTTATTTTACTGAGCAGTTTATTGTATTCCCTAGGCATTATACTGTTGTTGTATCTCCAGGCTAGTTGGAGTAGGTGAGGCTTCATTTATAAGTCTTGCAGCCCCGTTTATTGATGATAACGCTCCAGTTGCCCAGGTTTTTTTCGTTTCAGAAAATTTATGAGTGCAGCAGTAACTGTTTTAATGTATATTTAACTTCAGAGGCTTGATGAAATTGAAAAACGGGTTGTCGTGTAATCTTCATCAAGAGTTTCTACTTTAGTAGTTTTTCTTTTTATAATTACTTAATGAGAAAAAAAAAAATGGCTTGGTGGTTGAACCCTTGCACTTGGACCCATGAGTGCAAAGGTTAAATTTGCACCACTAACATTTTCCCTCGTTATGCTGAGGTTCGCTTAAAAAAAACTTAATGATGTTGTATTCTTTTGTCCAGAGTTTTGCCCTAGATGAAGGGCAGACTGCCGTTAAATCTACAGATTGTATGCCCTAGCATGAATGCTTCTCCAGCTCAAATATTTAGTCTCTGTAGGCAAAAATTACTAGTACTCTCTTGGGTTATTTCATAATATCTAGCTCTAAATAGCACCTCCATGGTCTGTCATGTAAAGTTTTTAGATTTTGGACTTTGAGAACCAACATGAAATAGACTTGGTCCTCTGATTACAATGCAAAGCGTGCAGTTTCCAAAACTGGAACTTGTCTCATCACAAGTTTTACAAATAGACAATTATGTTATTGGAATGATTTACATATACACCTTGTGAAAATTACTTGTTTACACGAAGAGGTGCTCTCAATCATTTGGTTTTTCTACTTCCCCACCTGGGTTATGCTTTGGCCCCTTAGGTTTTATGTTATTCCCTACAGTTGTGAGACATGACTCGGAGGAGACTATAGCATCATGAAGGGAGTCTTAATCAGTTAGTATACGTTTCAATTTTCTTTTAGTGTGCCAAAGAGACACTTGTCTTAATTTCTAATTTGAAGAATATAAGACCTCAGAATTTTGCATTTGGAAGGAGTGAGCAAAAAGTGTTTTGTTAATGTGTTTCTGGATTTCTTGGTGTTCTTTTCAATGTGATAATCTGAGATAGTTATCTTGACTTCCAAGTTAATGAAACTTGAGCCCTCTTCAAAATCTTAATGGTTTATGAATCTAATATAATTACGCTTTAAGCACTTGCTGTCATACGTTTTTGATATCTATTTTGGCATTGATTTTGACACTCTGTGTTGTCTCTATTTCCCCTTGTCCCGATAATTTGCTTGTTTGATTGTGTAGTCCTCTGCTATTTACTTTCTTCATCTGCTCTAAACTTGTGTCTTATGTTGTGTCTTTGATTCAGAAAACTGCATGGCTTTCAATATTTTACATGTGCATACCCACTGGTTATGCGCTTGGCTATGTTTATGGTGGCCTGGTAAGATTTTTTCCTTTCTTTTCTTTATACAACTATGACTAATAATGTTCTTTGTCAAACATTTGGTGCAACAACTTTCTGGGTGGTCATTTTAAGCTTTTAGTATGGCTCATTTTCTGTTTTCATCATCATTTGTTCTCGTCTCCTATTCAGAATTCTTTTTCTCGAGTTTGTTTTGGGGCCAAAACCGCTATCATCTTCCTTTTTCTCTTAATAGGTCGGAGGTCATTTTAATTGGCGTTATGCATTCTGGGGTGAGGCAATACTGATGATTCCATTTGCCATTCTAGGTTTTGTTATGAAGCCTTTGCAGTTGAAAGGTATCTGTTTTTTACATACTGATTTGTTGTGATCTGCCAGACATCTTCCAGCTATTTCTAAAGAATTTCTGGATACAGGTTTTGCTCCTGCAGGAGCAAAAAAAGCATTGACAGATATAGAGACAGCTTTACCAGAATCCCAAGGTACAGAATATTGTGGAAGTAATAAATCAAATTTGAGTGGTATAATTTGCAGATTAACTTCGTCTTTGTTATAATTTTCCATTATATCAAGGAATAGGTGCAGAACAGATGAAGAACGATGTGTGATGTAAGAATATGTCAGACTCTTAATGCGAACGGGTGGTCGAATTAGTTTATATTGAGTATTTTGTTGAGTTATTGAGTTTATTCATGATGCAGATAGGGAGGTTACAACTGGTAAAAGTCACACATCATCCACAAAAGAAGAACTGGATGGAAAATACTCAAATAATGCTTCCGAGTGAGCGCACAAATCTCGAATCTATTTATTATCTATGATCGCATTTCTTAGCATATCTTTGTATTGCCTGGAGCTCCAAGGCAGAAATTCTATCATGATATGTTGGTATGAAGTGTAGAACTACCTTAATCATTGGGCAATTGTAATAAGATGAAAAAATTGGAATAACTGGCCTGATATTTTCCTCTTTATTGATATATTATTTTAATAAGTTTATGTTATCTGAATTGAATTATATAAGCTCTATAATTCTAGATTTGATTGAAATGATTGTGCAGTTAATTGGGAAATATAATTCATTGTACTGGACCCTCTATATGTTGCAGGTCTAAAGATACATCCACTAATTTGAATCAGTTCTCAAGATTCATTAACGATATGAAAGTGCTTTTGGGTGACAAGGTTTTTGTTGTCAATGTTCTAGGTATTTCTTACTCTGCTTTATGTGTCTCCCGAACTTGTAGTCGGGTTATTCTTTCATTCTGTTCTATGGATTATCTCTGATAAATCAGCGACTATTTTCAGGTTATGTATGTTACAATTTTGTCATAGGGGCATACTCATATTGGGGACCTAAGGCTGGTAAAAACATTTATAACATGGTAAGCTTTTACCTTTCATGTGATAACGGTTCTTTCATATCATTTAATATATTAAAGTTTTCTTCTGTGATGATTTCAATTTTTTTTTAATAAATCGATAACAATTTTTAATGGAACTAAAGCTCCAAAACATGGCAATGCTTGAAGTCGGGTTTCTTTTGCAGAGCAATGCAGATATGATCTTTGGAGGAATTACAATTGTGTGTGGCATATTGGGTACACTAGCAGGAGGTTATGTTCTAGATTTCATAAATTCGACAATCTCTAATGCTTTTAAGGTAAATGTCATAGCATTTAAAACATTTGCTCTCTTTACATTGTTTTTTATCAATTGCTTCGTGCATCATATTTTTACCAATTTGGGCTGATATGCATACAGGAATAACAAAATCTAATTCTTGTTTAATTCTGTCAGTTGGCTTTCATGTTCCATGTTTTGTTTTTTAAACTCTACTGGTCCATTTTGTTTATTTGCTTTTAATATCATTAAAATTATAGTCAGAGTCTGTAGGACTAAACTCCGTCTCGGTATTTTTGTAGCTTCTTTCAGCAACAACATTTATTGGGGCGATATTTTGCTTCGGTGCTTTTTGTTCGAAGAGCTTGTACAGTTTTCTTGCTCTCTTCTCCATTGGTGAACTATTAGTCTTTGCCACTCAGGTATTTTTTTCTCCAGAGCTAAAAATACCTTTGTATTTATCCATATGCTCTAATTAATTCAATTGTTTCTGTAGCAATTTAGTGCATTAATCTTATGATCAGTAAGATTATGAATTCTGCTAGTATAAAAACTTTACTTTCAAGGACTTGGAGCAGTGATCTTGATCTGGAATTCTCGCTGCCATACCCTCCACAAACTGAAGCATGTAACATTCATGTTATATTAGCTCTATTTATAGTTCCTCTAAATGAATGTTTTGTCTTTCTCAGGGTCCTGTAAATTATATAAATCTCCATTGTGTTAAACCAAGTCTGCGGCCACTTTCTATGGCTATCTCAACGGTTTCCATTCACATCTTCGGAGATGTTCCTTCCTCACCACTTGTTGGGGTTCTTCAGGTTTGTGTCCATTACCCATGTCTTTGAAAGTCAAAAGAAGAATTTTTTTCTGCTATCAAAGGGAAGAACTATATTAGGAAGTATTGTGCCATAAAAATGATGCAAAAGGATATTTATGTCCTCATGATGTAGCTGTTCATGTTATTTCCTTCGTATAATCTTTTGCTTCATTTTTCATTTTATGCCTTCAAAATAAAATGAAGTGTGTTGATAGAGTTGAATTTTAGATATTGTAAGATCTTACATTCCATACTTTGTCTTGCATAAATGTTTAAAATGTTGCTTGGCTCCGATGGATTAACTTTGCCTATATCCCTGGCAGGACCGAGTTAACAATTGGAGGGAAACTGCTCTTATTCTAACGGCTATACTGTTTCCGGCAGCTGCAATATGGTTTATAGGCAAGTTCTTGCTAGTTATTTCCCATAGCTTCTCAAAAAGTTTAGTTTGCAGAACTTTAGTTAATTCTTGCCAGCATGGGGATCAATAATCTTGTAATGTTTCTAACTGTTGTGTAACATCATAACAGGAATATTTCTGCACAGCGTGGATAGATTTTATGAAGACAATGAGCATCAAGTTGCTCAAACCGAGAGGTCGAACACGACACCTTTGCTTGAAGATAGAAAAGCAGAAACAACAGAAGCTTCTGCGGAAGCTGAACCATAAGTTTCCTTCAGAACTTCGATTTTTTTTTTTTTGGTTTTAATTTTTTTCCTGGTGTAAATAAAGGCTCTAGTATGAGTAGATTGTGTTCAATGTTTTGATAGAATGGAAAAGAAAAGTGCAGCAAGTCTTTAGACTTTGATGCTGGAACAATAATATGCCAACCAGCAAACATTTTGGAATTCATATATTATGAGAGGGTAATTTACATTCAGATCCTCATTGTTTAGTGAATATTTAAATAAGTTATAATTTTGCTAAAATGATCAACTAAATCCCTTGTAATATATTATAATTTGCATATTTTTCGTTTCCTTTGACCATTTTTTTTTTTACTGTAAATGAATTTTGACAAGCATTCTTGTATTTGGATAGTTGAATTTTAATATTTTTTTAAAGTAAGAATTACATATTATCTAATATCTATTTATATTAAATAATTACTTTTTGAGTTTTAAAAAAATATTTAATATATAATTTATGCTCGTACTTAAATATTCATCACATAATAAAAAAATGCTTCTCTTTATCTTTCACATATTTTTATTTATATCGAAAATCGAAAAACAAAACATCAACTACTTCACAACTTCTATAATGTAGCTGATATCTCAAAATCAT
>JAXCLQ010000010.1:10001766-10015722 GCA_035584115.1 Cedrela odorata | reverse complement strand
ATTTATCAGAATCTTTTGGTTTTTATATTTCTGCTTTATTAATGGCTCCTACGGCAGCAATGTTAATTTTGTCTCACCATAGCAAACCACCTTCTTCTCCACCAACTTTTCCTTCTTGTTCACGGCCACATGCAATGGCAGTAGCAGCCGCATCTCTGGTGGTTAAAGTTTCAGCTATGAAATGGGCGCAACAAGGCCATGCTATATTCAAAGGAAAGTCTCAAGACTGAGAATCATCTGTTGCAGATTCTGATCATTCTGGTTTTGAATTGGAAAAGAGTTTTCAGGAAGCACTTGTACAGAGCTGGTGGTGAACAAAGGAGTGTTTGAGGTTTTCTGATATTGTTTTAGGCCAGGTTGTTATTTGTAGCATGTAATTCTCTGTGATGCCTGATTCGTCGAGAATTTGCTACAATGATGGGAAGATTTCCAGATTCGAGGACAGCCATTTACGGCCCTGTTTATAAGTTATAACCCTTTGTTCCAAACATCAAATATGTACATAATGACAATAAAAAGTTTCTCAGCATATTAACAATGATCAAAGCAAATCACTCCATCTTTTGTTGGATGATGATTCAAATGAATAACAAATTAACATAAATGGGTGGTTCGGTAACAAACATAAATGTAGAACAAAGAGATTATCTTGCTCTTGTAGATACATCCCAAATGTTTTGTCCATAACGCCACTGAAACTAAATATATCCCAGTTGATATTCAAGCTCAAAAATCGTTTTTTAGTCTTGTTTATCACGTATGGTACATAATATAAGCAGACATGATAGTAGACTATCCAAAAACTCAATAATGGGAGAGAACTATTGATAATCAACAAAGATTACCAACAGTTGTTGTGAAACTTAATACTAGCCGAGCTGCACCAATTCCTGATGAGTTGCGGTTATACAAGCGATAGCTCACTGCCTTGAATTGACCTCTTTACAAGTTTAGCCCAGGACTCATTTGTCTCGGTTATCACCTTTAAAGCATAATCCTGTTTAACATGCAGAAATTAAAGCATGTTATGCAACAAACTATTAGGAGTGAAAACATAACAAAGTTGTCAACCTGAATAAAAGATTACCTTGTTTGCGGCCTTGTTGCCAAGACCAAACTTATTGGCAGGTTTTCCGTCGGGAATCTTGTAGTCTCTAAACCAGTCCCTGATAGCTGTGAGAGTTCCCTGAAAATTGTCACCGGATTAATTTAAGGTTGTTCTGATTATAACTGCTGTTTTAATCATACTACACTCATGCTTCAAACAGTTTCATCATACCAATGTGTCAATAACTTATGTTAAACAGTTTGGATTCAATAATTCGGTTTTATTGTTGGTTTTAAAACTCGAACACATCTACTTAATTAGTAGAGCTCAAAACTTAAAACCTAGTGAAGATGAGCAACGTAGAATGTGATATTATGTACTTGATATTTACAGATTGTCATTTTCATGCGCTCTGCTTGCCAGTAAAGGTAAACATAGTCTCTTTCTTTTATAACTTATTTAGAACAGTACTTACAGGAAAATGCTTCTCAACATCATTGACGTCATTTACAAGGGCAGCCTTTGGGTCATCCAATGAAATTGCCACTATTTTCCAGTCAAGTTCCCCTTCATCAATCATGGCTAAGGCGCCTAAGGGCTTGACCTTTAGAACATCACCAACCTTCCTCCGTGTGTCACCAATCTCAACAACATCAACTAAATAATAAGGTAAGCAAGAAGACTAAAAATAAGAATCTCAACTCATGTAGACAAGGTAAAGCTAGAGGCATACAGTAAAAGGTCAAATATTGAAACAAAAAATGTGACGAAATACCTGGATCATTATCCCCAAAAGCCCCTTCAACTTCAGAGTTTGCCAAAGAAGGATCTTCCCATGTTTGAGGAAGCAATCCGTAATTCCAATTTATGTTGTATCTAAGGATCAAGGACAGAAATGACTTAGGGAAATATATCTTTAACTATTTAGTTGAATAATAAACATATTGACATGATCCAGGACATGGAAAGTAAAATGGTAAAAACCATGAGGACAACGAAAGAAGAGACACAACCGAACTCGAAACAACAGGTTTTAGTTCTAGGAGCATGCTGAGACAAGTGTTTCACAATGACAGCAACAGCTTGTGTAATGAAAAGGTTTTAAGATAGATGCTGAGGAAAATGACCATTTCACATAAAAATATAATGGTGTATGAAGCAGATAAGTTTAATGATTTGGCTAGCAAGGCGGCACAATTTAGTTTATAAGCAAGGACATTGAGAAGTCTAAATGAATAGTAGAGTACTGAGATTGTGAATGAATACTGTATGGCCTATTCTTCAAATTAAAATAAGCCTACAATGGAGAAGAAGTGTGGAATGCTTTATGCTCCCCACCCAAACAGTCAAATCAGGGCTTCATCAAGATAAGTGGTTAGAACATTTGAAACATTCTTGCATGTAAACTGTAAAAGACATGTACTGATTAGGCAAAAATTGCAAGTAATCTTAAGAATTCTAAAAAGAAGCTTTCATTCAAGGAAATGATGCAACCACTCCCAGACCAACATTTATATGAGAACAAACCATATGTCATAAGGAAAGAAGTTAGATAATCTTACGGGTAATATCGAAGCTTCCCCTTCTTCGTATCTTGCTTAATGGGGGTGTATAGCTCATCAGTAGCAACCTCCATTTTTGCACTTGATTCTTTGGGTATTTCAACAACAAAGTTAAAAACACCATCTCCCAATTGCAATGGTATGTCATGCCAGGGAGAAACCTGAACAGCAAAAATATTTATGTTTATTTGGTAGACAGAATGTAACAAATTGCTGTTAACTGTTAAAGAAATCCAATCTTAAGTAGAATACCTAAAACTAAATAAATATACCTAGGTCCAGGAAATTTGCTATTTCACAACTTCTAACACACCATTCACAAGACGTTTCAGCTCTCAATAGTAAATTTCTGAATAGCAACATTAGTTCAATTTCAATGAATCCAACTCTTCACAACTGAGTAACCACGGATGAAGAAAAATCAAATTTATGAATTTTCAATCCATTCATTTTGCCAAGGAAAATGCAATTACTTCAACCTCACAAAACCACTTTAAGTTGTCTTCTTTTCATCCATTTTATCCATTTTTCTCAGCAACCAAACAGAACCCACATGAAACATTAGATGGAAAACTAACAATGACAATCAATTAAGGAGTTTCAAAGAAAATTTGCCCCAATTTGACATATATGCAATGCAAAAAGTCACATCTTTCCAAATTAAAAGTTTGCATCAGCAGGTTTTTCACTTTTTTCCTTGTTCAAGTGGTTTATTACTTCGAAATTTTAATTCCATAAACTTTTCCCCAAATGTATAAAAGCAGAGTCTAAGTCCATATCAGTACTTAGTGTTCAATCTTTGGATTTTTTTTTTCATTCCCTACGTTTTCCCCTCGACCAAACATGGCATAAGATAAAACATTTCCAGCCACACCTACTCCATTCCAATTATATCCCTATAATCACCAATTCAACTCCAATTTCAAGTAATCCCATTTCATATTTTTCTTTTCCCACTTTTCCCTGCTACCCAAACAATCAAAAAACCCCACCCCAAAACCAATAAATAAAATAAATAAAAAACCAACACTACTCAGGAGAGAGTGTAGAAAAAAATAACCTTTTTGCCTGAATGGTCAACGAAAAAGACTCTGTAATCTAAAGTTTCGGGCTTTCCCTCCTCTTTGATCTGAACCTTGGGATTGTAAATAGCCTTGCAAGAGAACAACCTCTTCGATGGAAAAACAACTCTTTTGTTGCTAAAGCAAAGATTGGCGATATGGGATTTTTGTTTCAGAGTGAATGGTGTTTTGGACAGCAAGCAAGTAGTGGTTTGGCTTGCGACAGTTATAGCTCTTGTGGCTGCCATGGCTGCGACTGTGAGTTAAAAGTGGAAGCGAGTATGGAAATTTGGAGCAGAGTTTGAATAGTCTGAGTCGCAGACAGAACAAGTGGAGAGTCTTAACTGGTTGTCCTTGCATTTTGTTCTGTTTTTTCGGATTGCAATGCGGATGACCACAAGTGGGACCGATCACATGATGAATCTAGACCGTTGATTATGTTGAATTTCAGAATCTCAATACTTGAGAAAATGGGATGATAGATCAATATTCTGTTGGTCTGATGGTATATCTTTTGGAATAATGACATTTGAGTATCTAAAGTCCTACGTTTTTACACATACGTACATAGTTTGTCCATTTATAATAAATATGTCCGAAACCCCTAATACAGTCATTCCAATAAGCAGATAAAATATGTATTTAATTGTGAAAAGCTAAAAAAAATTACCCAAATTACCCATATCTTTTGATATTTTGATAACAGTATAAAGATTTAACGGAGTAACAAGTATTTGTTCTGGCCTATGTGTACAGTACTGAAGTTAATGTTAGGTATAGTTATTTAAAGTACTGTATAGTGTTTATGAATAACACAACACATTGACATTCACATTAAGGAATTCTCTGTCTTTTTAGTTCCAAGGCCTTGCTTAACAGGAATAAATTCAAATATTGAGGACTTAGGTGAAAATATATTCTTTTAATAGAATAGGAACCCTAATATAAACTTGCATAAGCTGTGATGTTGTTACTGATTTTGTTACAGTAATATCTGCATAGGAAATCTCATTATCTAATCAAACAGGAACTCTAGGATAAACAGGCATTATGAATTTCTTTTTTCCTTTCTTTCTTCACTCAAGTTACAGTACAACTTGTGGCTTTTGGATTAATGCACTATGAATGGGTTGTGTTATCTAGTTTATTAATTATGTATGTCAAAAATAATTTCAGCTGTTGAAAATGTATTGAAGTCAAAAGTCCTATCACATATTGTATTACGATTGAGCTTCCATTGATTAGCCCCTTTAAATATGGTAAGGATTGAAAAGAAGAGGTCTAAATAGGAAATAAGATGAAATAAAACATATGTTTGCTGTAACTAAGTTGAAATTTTTGTTTTTATTGCTGTTATGGCTGTTATTGAAGCACCGGGGTGATGTCAATGCAACTGACAACAATAATCAGACGGCTTTACACAGGGCGGCTGTTAGAGGTTCAATTCCCGTGGCAGATGTGCTCATGCAGAATGGAGCTAGAGTTGAGGCAGTTGATGTAAATGGGTATCGGGTGAATTTTCAAGCTTTTTTTGGTACCTTATTTTGTTTTATACAGAATTCAAGTTGAAAGTTAGACAAAATGTATGAAGTATATTATTTCCGAAAACACAAATTGAAATAGATTATAATTCCGACAAGATATATTCATATGATTTCACTGCAGGCAGTTCATGTTGCTGCTCAATATGGACAGACAGCTCTCTTAAATCACATTGTTGAAAAGTATCATGCAGATTATGATGCACCGGATAATGAAGGGAGGAGCCCTCTTCACTGGTATGTTGGTAATTGTTGACTTTATAGACTATCGTTGTCAAGTTCTGAAACTGTACAAAGATGAAGGGAGATCTGTAACAATGAACCAGAAGACTTGGAAGATCTTATGCTTTAGTATGATTTCTTAGAAGTTCAAATTGAAAATAGAATATTCAGCTTCTCACAAAAATGTTTCAAACTTATGCTCATATTGCATAACATGTTTTAACCATGTATGCAGATTGGTATACTTGTCATGCAAGTAGATGTATGGAACCATTAAATTTGTTTCAAGTATCTTTCATGTGGTTGCTATCGTGCTTGAGGTTCTGTAACATTTTGCATGTTGAATATGTTTTTGAATGTTTTACATGTTTCGCTTTTAAATTCTTGATACTTGATTCCTGTTGTAATCCAGCTCTAGTTCTTAAATTATGTTGCTTGCAGTAGGCTTCTTTGATTGGAAAATGTTGAAATGCTTGTTAAACATTGCTCTTCTCGTGGTTCTGTAAACCAGGGCTGCATATAAGGGATTGGCAGATACAATTAGACTTCTACATTTTAGAGATGCAAGTCAAGGGAGACAAGATAAAGATGGTATATTACAGGGGCTTTGAGTATCCCCTGGCTCTTTTATTTAAAATGTTTTCTCGATTTGTAAATTTTTGTATAAGATGAAAATCCATGACTGCGGCACATATATAACATGTAGATGCATTGCTTGTACCCAGAAATAAAAATAAATCGATTTGTCTTTTGAGTACATAAATTATGCTAAAATCTGAAAATAGATCAGCATGACATGTATCCACAAGTTCATTTGCCTCATTATAATTAGTTTGTGCGAATGTGTTTACCTGGTGATATGCTTTATTCTTTGTAGCGCAAAGTGTGAAGAAATATTTCCTCACATAGATGGTCAATTTGATTGAGGTCCGATTGTTTGAAGTTTAGCTGCTTTAAAGCTTAATGAAACCTCCTTTGACAACACTTAAGAGAAGAAGAGAACAATGGATTAAAAGGAGACAACTGACGAAAGCTGTTGAGTGACTAAAAGCTGAAGGTTGATGCTTGAATAAAAGATGGCATAAATCTTATCCTTGCTTGTTGCTCCTGTATGTAGCCTTTTTTATTTTTAAGTTACTGATAAGACAGCTTAGTTGTATATGTAATTGTTGTGCCTTTAATAGGAAGACAACCCAATTGATTGATTAGGTTGCCTTTCAGAAGATATTATGCTATAGAATACCTGAACTTGATGCTGTTGGCCAGGCAATATTTTTATCGGACACAATAAATTAGATTCATGAAGACAATCCTATTACTAGACAAAAGAAGAACATTGATGTATGTCCAAAGGAGCTAGTTCATTTATCTATAAAGTTATTTATTGTTTATTCATAACCATAGCCAGGTTATTGGTATCTGTCTCAATCATTTTGGTAGTCAAAGTGAAGTATCTAAATGTTCTTAGGGTGTACCCCTTTGCACTGGGCTGCATTAAGAGGAAATGTGGAAGCATGCACTGTGCTAGTTCATGCCCGCAAAAAAAAAAAAAAAAAAAAAAAAAGGAATTGATGGTGAAAGATAAGCTGGACTTACTCCAATTCAGCTGGCATATGATACAGGTCATCGACAAATCACCTTTTCCTTGTACGTGATTTTGTATTGATGCTGCCTTAGGTGGTACTTTTGTACAAATGAATCAAAATGAAGTCATATGGATTGGTGCATTTGTAGGATTAGAAGTCTATGGGTCATGTTATTATTAGTTTTATCTTTCAGAAGACATTTACAAGTGGAATATGTAAAAGTGAGGCTAGTTTTCTTTTGTGCATAGTGAACTGTAAATTTCTTTTTTCCTTTGTTTCCAGAAGGTGAGATGATATCACTCTTATCATCCTTTTTTTTACTCAGCCCCTCGTTTTTCTTGTCAAAGGTTTTCAGAGTTAGAATTTGGAGTGGTTAGAGACTTCTGAAGAGAAAACGTCATGCAGAATTCGAAGAAATACCTCTGATTTGAATCATGAATATCACACATGGAACCCACATTATACACATACAAATCAGGGGCATGCATGGAAACGTGGTGTATTAGACATCCAGATTTTGTTTCTACATCATCTATATCTTCACCATCACGGGGGTTTGGCAACTAGTAACATTATGTATACATATTTTGTTGGGATTTGGTTCAGTAAAATGCACAGCCTTCACATAGCAACCGATGGAGCGACAATATTTGTAGGGGGAAGATGAGTAATATTGGTTATGCGCCAATTTTGTTCTGTATTATTATCATTCAAATCATCCTCTTCATCAACTCAGTTCTGGCAGGTAAGAAACCTATACTGTCTGAAAATTTCCTTGGTTCAATAGGTCTATTGAGAATTTGGGGTGTTAATTCTGACTGCTCCTTATTCTCTCATTCTAGCTCCCAGTTTGACCAAGGTAACAGCTGTTATTGGACTTTGGTCTTGGACTGCTGTTTCTATAGCTGTTGCTTCGCTCATAATATTCTACGGGTGTGCAAGGTAATTTCTTGTACTGTTATCTATCGTAGGGTTTACATATATTTTTTCTTAATTTTTTGTATTAACTGCATACATTGTGTTCAATGGAGAAAGTTTACATGTGCCTGTCTGGGATAATACTGTTTGAATGGAAAATACTGACATTTGTACATACAATTGGAATGATCAAGTACTCTGACCAAACTTGTGCCTCTTTGATATTTTGAGGGTCATTAACCTCTTTCACTGAAAGTGGTTTGTAGTCAAAGCAATCAGCTGGTTTTGGCTATTTTTCTGTGTTTTCCTGACTATGTATTTTTAACCTAAAGTTGGCTAGAGGCAACATGGATTAATATTTGTGCCTTTTTGATTTATCATTGTATCTTCAAAATCTGCTTAACTGAAATTGGTGTTTCTTTTGTGTTGCTGCTAATTCTATAATGAAATCTTTCAATTGCCTGCAGTAAAGATTCACGTTACATCAAAATATTACATGTGGATGTTCTTAATTACTGTGTTTGAACTTGTTACTGAATGAACTTTTCATTTTGATATCACAAATAGCATGGAACATCACAACTAATGAATTGGCAAACCCCATTCGGTATGATTATCTCCGTGGTCCAGATGGGCAGTTTCGTAACCCATATAACCATGGAAGTCAGAAGAATTGTGCAGATTTCTTCGTTCATGGTCACACAAATGATGATGAGATTGCTAGGCCACAATTACAGGCTGCAAGTTAGCATTCACTTTACATACCTATTACTACAAAGCTTGGCTGTTGCTCCCTGGGTTGTAAATAAACCCTTCTCACTACTGCAAATTCATGTCATCTTCAACCCCAGGCCCTGTTCGTGTTCATATACATACCCACCATTCCACATTTTGACATTTAAATTGTACCATTTACTCCTCAAAACACAGAAGCTTTTGATTCTGTTTTTCATGCAAGGAAATGTGGACTGTTACTGTAATACCTTAGTGTAAAACTATGCTCGTATGAATTTCATATGGTATTGAAATGAAGAAAAAATCTCTTTATCAAACGACTTTCTTCATTTCATCTTGAACAGAAAGATGAGCACGAGATTGAAAGTTTCTCTGTTTACTTTAATTTTCTAATCTATATTTATTTTGCATCAGTTTGCGAATGTTGAATATTTGTGTGTACAGGCAGAGAAAATTAAGCATACAGTTATCATATACTACCTGCCAATATTTAACAAATTCAAGAAACAGAATCTGCTTACAGTACCAGAAGTTATTTGAATTTATCATCGTAAGGATTTGCTCTCCATTTTTACATATATATATTTAAGAGTTTGATAAGAACTAATCAGCCTTCCCATTGAACGGATACGGGTCTAGCAATTAGAAAGTAGAAGGTGAAAATGGCAGAACAGCGAAACTGTCAGCTCTTAGGTATTCCACTTGGCCACGTCTGATTCTTCAAAGGCTTTAGGATTGCTTCAACCTCTGATAAAGCTTCCTGATCCTTCCCAAAAAGTGCCAGTTCTGTAGCAGCAGCGACATTCTCTTCAACCTGATAATCAAAATGCTATGTTTATTTAACAGGCCAAAGATCAAATTAAATCTTACAAACAAATACTTGTTATATCATAGCAGCTACTCTACTCTTTAACATTTGCAGATTCTTTGATTGTTACCAGCCTTTTGTGAAGTGGCAGTTTCTAACATGTCTGCCAGAAAACAGTTTAATGCTTTTCTTAATTTTTTTTAAAAAGATATTCATTCGTGAATAATAAGAAAAATGAATAAGAATCACTAACTCATAGGAAATGAAAGCAAAAAATTGATGTGAATCCGTATGGAGATGAAATTGTAGAAAATATTTCCCCACATTGATTATAAAATTAACAAGCAAGGGATGTAAATAGCCAATTACTTTCAATGCAATAAGAATAAAAAGTTTTCCTTCAAATGTGTCATTGACAGGCTTTCCCATCTTTTAGTGGTTCAATTACAAAAAAGATTTCCCTCGCCTTCTAAAAGAATGTATGTTGGGACCAAGCTAAGCATAAAACAGAAGATTGATCATGTATGTGCTAAGATCATGCGATTTTTTCAAAAGTAATCATACTTCAGAGTGAGTAGGAACAACATAATAAGGAAAGCTAGGGAGCAGGACAAAATGTATCCTCAAATCTCAACATGATCCCAAAAGAAAAATTTGAGAACTTGAACTTTAGCTTGAATAATATAGAAAAATGAATAAATTAAACAATCAAGAAACATAACCTGTCTGACAGAATTCATGCCAACCAACACTGATGAAATATCCTTATTTGACAAGCTGTATTGCATGGCTA
This sequence comes from Cedrela odorata, assembly GCA_035584115.1. Classification (NCBI taxonomy): domain Eukaryota; kingdom Viridiplantae; phylum Streptophyta; class Magnoliopsida; order Sapindales; family Meliaceae; genus Cedrela; species Cedrela odorata. Next base: position 10,005,448 of record JAXCLQ010000010.1, on the reverse strand, counting down.
ACTTTGAAATGTTCTTTCCCTTCTCTTTACAACAGGCAGCAGCCGCTTTGCATGCAGACTGTCAAGGTAATAGAACAGTAAGTAAGATACAATCAAATTGACAAAAACCTTAAATCTATCTAGCCAAAAAATATTTAACACGGTTCTCATAAATTTTATCCATTTCTTCTTTCATACAATCAGTCAGCTTATAAAATCATGTGTATATCATTATATGTTTTTATATATTCAAATAATTTAAGGGGAAAAAGAATACCTTAAGTTCAGGCGAAGCTGGGTGCCACTCTGGAGGACCGTTCTCTGTTAGAAGTCCCATTGAAAGAGGGGAAGCACTAATTACACCTACACCCTTGTTCTTCAAGTATGGCAGTAAATCCTCCAATGTTGAATCATTAATACTGTAACGGCAGTATGAAAGAATCACATCAACTGTGCCAGGTGGCACCCGGTTGAGAACATATGTAAAAATTTCCAAAGGAAGTCCAGTAATACCAATGAAACGGATTTTCCTTGCTTCCTTCAGTTTCAGAAGGGCAGGAATCGTCTCATTCACAATCTGTTATCGGAAACCAATCAAACAGGCATAAACTTCATAATTACATTTACTTATAATAAAAAAGTTAAAATATAATATATAAGTGAATTTAAATCATACACTTACAAAACCAACAAAAGTAGATAAAAATAAACCAAGATACATAAACAAGGACCTGATCAAGAGAACCAAATTCAATGTCGTGGCATTGAAGTATATCAACGTAATCCAGCTGGAACCTCTCCAAACTCTCATCAATACTCCTAGTCACTCTTTCTGCACTGAAATCAAAACCTTCGACATACCGCCCACATTTTGTTGACACAATATACTCATTTCTGGGAATTCCCAGAGCTTTTAGTGCCTTACCAAGAAACTTCTCCGATAATGTCCCTCCATAATACCTTTGAAATGTGAATGGAAGAGAATTGAGAAAACGCTAGAGAGACAGGATCAAAAGTTGAAGCCAAGTCAAGTGTGAAGAAATAATTGCTGATCCAAATAATAACATAGCTAACAAATAAAATTGGCAACTTAAGCACAATATTCATATACAAATCGCTGCCTAACCAGTTCATGTAAACTTAGAAAACTTATGTGATTAAGGTCACTTGTCATTTTTTTATGAAAAACACATTTTCCAAGTCATTTTTCTCCTTAATTACATGGAGGTACAGTAAAAAATTTCCCTTTTAACACGTATAATTACCCATTTTCATATTCAACATTGCCTAAACATTGGCCACACTAAACTCAATTTAGCTAGTAATTAAACTATTTTCTCTTTCTGGGTCAACAAATAGTGACACACAAATATAAATATAAATAAATAAGGAAAATAAAGATTTCATGATAACATTTTCATAAAAAATAATGAATAAATAAGCAAATGAGATACAGAAACAACACGTACGGAGAAGTGTCAAAGAAGTTGATGCCGAGACGAAACGCTTCGCGGATGGACGACACGGCGTTGTTTTCCGAGACAGGTCCGAAAACGTTGCAAGCCCACGCAGCTGAGGCGGAGGCCCGTGTTTCCCAAGGGTCGGAGATCCAATTTGCCGATTGCGAATGCCATTTGAACTGAGTCTACGGATTCTGAAGAGCGTTTGGGAAGTGAGAAGATTATCTTTTTATTCTCTCTTTTTTACTTTTAATTTTCCCGGGAAAGCGTATCTAAGTGGAAGTTATTTAACTGTTTGTGGGACCATTTTAATGATTATCGAATTACTCGGTGGATAAAATTAATTATTTTAAATTTGTTAATTACTTTAATTATATTAAGCAACTGCCCATTAATTGTCAATTTCTTTTTTTTCTTAATATTTCAAATTTGAGTCTTTGTAATTTAAAATAATAAAATAACACAAAATTATTCTTATATTAAATAATAATAAAAAAAATCAATCACAAAATCAAAATAAATCTAGTGTTATATATATATATATATATATAATTTAATATTTTAATTTCATTCTCGTTGTGACTCGTGTGATGTTATAGTATTAATTTAGCGTTTTAATAATATTTATGAGATATTATATGATTTTATATATATATATATATATGCTATTAATAAATAAAGTATGTCAATTTATAATGAGTAATAATGTTGTGTCACGCTACATTATCAAGTTAATATTTTAATTATGTTATGATATATGATTATATTATATATAGTTATGAGTGATTTTCTTTGTAAAATAAATATTATTAGAGGAAATAGTATTTATTTATTAAAAAAATATAAGGTGTTATAATCACAAGCTCACTTTCTCCCTATAATAAACCAATCTTTAAGTAATGTTGTATTGGACAAATTGGTGTTTTCTAATGAAGTACTAAGTAGGCATCATTATGAAGGTTAGATTACAAGAAATTTCCATCTCTTTTGGCTTAACTTGAATTTCAATTCAAGATTTTTGAAAATTTATTGAATTTAGTTTTAAATTCATTTCTTTCGTATCAACTGCTAAAATTTATCGAAACTTCCGACTTAAACTTTTAGATCAAATAATTTTATTGATATGATTTCATATCTAATTTGATTTTATATGAGTTCACGTTATTTTTAAATTAAAGAAAAAGGTTTGAAAAATAATGGATGTACCAAACATACCACATTATTGGTATGTCTTTTTTTTTTTTTTTAAATCAATAGATTAATTATATATTATAAATTTTTGTAACCAGATTATTCAGATCTGTACTCAAAACATTTTAAGATGGAATCTGCAGCAAATTATTGATTCTGGGTTGTGGAAGACAACCCATCTGACAAAATAAAAAGAATCAAGAGTTCTGTTGTTTCCAAAATGCTGCTTTGCACAACCATTTTTGATCCTTCATAATACTAGCTAGTTGTATCCGAGCTTTTAAGATATCGTGATACATGTTTATTTATTAACTCTCATTCACAAGAACGTATAAAGAATTCGGATGAATTTTAGATCATAATCCGGAATTTCAATAATGTTCAGCTCACGTCCTCAGATTATGATCTCGAAAAGTCAAAGCAAAGTTCATAAGAAAAGCAATAATCTTGTCCTAAATTAATATTTCTTGAACCAGTTACACATTGTAAGTACTTTCAACTTCACATTTGACCGGTATGTGCATTGTGAGGGACCAGATGTTTGATTGATGGTCAGTACCGACTGGTTCTTCAATGGCAGCAGATTTCTTCATTGAAATTTCAACGCCTGGTTGGTGATAAAAGTCCTCAAAACAACAAAATATGAAATTGTTTATGGCATTAATTTGTCAGCAAAAACAGACCCACTTGGATAAAAATATATGTTCTGTTTGATAATTTTGTCATAGGTTACAACTTCTTCACAGGTATCAAATTTCAAAAGCCCTTTCACATCACGCTATATAAAGTTGATGAAGAAGAAGCAGAAGGAGAAGTCTCCAGCTTTTGTGGAGGTTTGGAAAAGGATATTTTGCTTTTGGTTACTATTGTTGAAAGGTGAGAAAACCCATCGACTGCTTTTCTGTTTTTGACAACAATTGTTATTGTTAGTTTTCATAATTTCTGGTTTGGCTTACCTGCTTATTGTTTTATATAATTCTGGATAAACCAGTGGCTGAGTTTAAAAAGTGTACTCAGAATTTTAATTGATCTGCTTTTGTAAATCATTCCAA
>JAXCLQ010000010.1:9925851-9977937 GCA_035584115.1 Cedrela odorata | reverse complement strand
CTCCGTGGTCCAGATGGGCAGTTTCGTAACCCATATAACCATGGGTGTCGAAAGAATTGTGCAGATTTCTTCATTCACGGTTACACAAATGATGATGAGATTGCTTGGCTGCCATTACAGCAGGTTGCAAGGTAGAACCATTTGCTTTACATACCTATTACTACAAGACTTGGCTGTTTGCTCCCTCGGCTGTAGGAAACCCTTCTCACCACTGCAAATTCTTGTCATCTTCGACCCCAGGCACCGTTCGTGTTCATATACAAACCCCACCCTTTCACATTTTGACATTTAAATTGTACCATTTACGCAAACGGATGTACGTGTTCAATGCAATATACTATATGAAAAGGAAATGAAAGCTTTTGATTCTGTTTTTCAATCAAGGAAATGTGAACTTTAATACCTCAGAATATGTTGGTAAGAGAAATGAAGGGGAATTCTCTTTATGAAACAAACTTTTTTCATTTCATCTGGAGCAAGAAGGTTAAGCAGAGTCTCGAATTCATTAAAACTGAAAAGCTCATTGAAAGTGTCTCTGTTGCCTTTTTAACTTTCTAATCTATTTTTATTATGCATCAATTTGCGAATGTTGAATACTTGTGCGGATAGATAAAGAAAATAACCTGTGCAGTTATCACATACTACTAGAGGGTTAAAGAAATTTGCCGGCTATAGCCTTAAACTGCCAATATTTAACAAATTCATGAAACACAATCTGCTTACAGTGCCATGAATTACTTGAATTTATCCTAATAAGGATTCACTCTCAAATGTAACACACACACACATACACACATATGTATATTAAGAGTTTGATAAGAACTAATCAGCCTTCCCATTAATCAAATACGGTCTAGCGATTTGAAAGTACAAGGTGAAAATGGTGGAATAGAACAGCAAAACTGTCAGGTCTTCTGTATTCCACTTGGCCATGTCTGATTCTTCACTGGTTTTAGGATTGCTTCAACCTCTGATAGAGCTTCCTTATCCTTCCCAAAAAGTGCCAGCTCTGCAGCTGCGGCAGCATTCTCTTCAACCTGATTATCAAAATGCTATATTTAATTAACAGGCCAAAGGTCAAATTAAATCTTACAAACAAATACTTGTTATCACATAGCAGCTACTCTTTTAACATTTGCTGGTTCTTTTACTGTTACCGGCCTTTTGTAAAGTGGCAGTTTCTAACATACTTGCCAGAAAACAGTTTAATGCTTTTCTAAATTTAAAAAAAAAAAGAACAGTATATTGATGCGTAGTAAAGCTCAGAAAGCCATCAAGAGCTCAAAATAATTAGAAAAATGCATAAGAATCACTCACTCGTTGGAAATGAAAGCAAAAAATTGACGTGAATCCAGATGGAGAAGAAATCGTAGAAAATATTTCCCCACATTGATTATAGAATTAACAAGCACGAGATGCAAATAGCTAAATATTTCTCAATGTAATACGAATAAAAGGATTTTCTTCAAATGTGCCACTGACAGGCTTTTCCATCTTTTAGTGGTTCAATTGCAAAAAGAATTTCCCTCGCCTTCTAAAAGAATGCATGTTGGTGACCAAGTGGAGCATAAAACAGATGATTGATCATGTAAGTGTTAAGATCATGCTATTTTCATCGGTAATCATACTTCAGAGTGACAAGGAGCAACATTACGAGGAAAGCTAGAGAGCGGGATAAAAAGTATCCTCAAATCTCAACACAACACAAAAGAAAATTTAAAGAACTTGAACTTTAGCTTGAATATTATAGAAAATGAATAAATTAAACAATCAGAAAATTGTAACCTGTCTAACAGAATTCATGCCAACCAGCACCGATGAAATATCCTTATTTGACAAGCTGTATTGCATGGCTAACTTTGAAATATTCTTTCCCTTCTCTTTACAACAGGCAGCAGCGGCTTGGCATGCAGACTGTCAAAGGTAAAAAAACAATAAATAAGATGCAATCAATGTTGACAATAACCTTAAATCTATCTACCAAAAAATACTTAACAAGGTGTGTATATCTGTGTATGTATTTCTATACAAGTGCAGTAAGAATCATAATATATATATATATATATATATTTTTTTTTTTGTGGAGACAAACTAGGAATAGACAGCTTTGAATCACACACTACTTCTGAAACAGAAGGAAAGTATAAGAAAAGAGCATTAAATTGATTAAGGGGAGAATAAATACCTTAACTTCAGGCGAAGCAGGGTGCCATTCTGGAGGACCATTATCTGTAAGGAGCCCCATTGAAAGTGGGGAAGCACTTATTACACCTATACCCTTGCTCTTCAAGTAAGGCAGTAAATCCTCCAATGTTGAATCATTGATACTGTAATGGCAGTATGAAAGAATCACATCAACTGTGCCAGGCTGGACACGGTCGAGCACGTATGTAAAAATTTCCAAAGGAAGTCCAGTAATACCAATGAAACGGATCTTCCCTGCTTCCTTCAGTTTCTGAAGGGCAGGAATTGTCTCATTCACAATCTGTTATCAGAAACCAATCAAACAGGCATAAACTTTATGATTACCTTTACTTGTAAATACAAAAGTATATAAAAAGCGAATCCAAATCATACACTTATGAAACAAACTAAAGTAGATAGAAAAAAAAAAAAGAACCAAGATACATAAACAAGGACCTGATCAAGAGAACCAAATTCAATGTCATGGCATTGCAGTATATCGACGTAATCCAGCTGCAACCTCGCCAAACTCTCATCAATGCTCCTAGTCACTCTTTCAGCACTGAAATCAAAACCTTCAACATACCGCCCACATTTTGTTGACACAATATACTCATTTCTGGGAACTCCCAGAGCTTTAAGTGCCTTACCAAGCATCTTCTCCGATAATGTCCCCCCATAATACCTTTGAAATGTGAACAGAGAGAAATGAAAAAAAAAAAAAAAAGCAAGAGAGTCAGGACCAGAGGTTGAATCCAGGTCAAGTGATAGAAATTCCCATTTTAACTCATATAATTACCCATTTTCATGCAAAATTGGCAACTTAGAGCCAAATATTCAGATACAAATTGCTGCCTCATAATTTCGTGCAAAATCAAATCACAAGAATTGAAAATTACAAAACTCAAGGTGATTAATGTCCATTTTATCCAAAACGAATGCCCCCATTACATGATTGGATATATTTTTCATAGAATTTACATGAAAAATCCATTTTCCAAGTCATTTTTTTCCTTAATTACATGGAAGTACAATAAAAATTTCCATTTTAACACATGTAATTACCCATTTTCATGTTCAACATTGCCGCACTAAACTCAGTTTAGCCTGTCATTAAATTGTTTTCTCTTTCTGGGTCAATAAGTAATAACAAACATACGAATAAAAATATAAATAAATAAAAATTCCATGATAACATTCATAAAAATAAATAAATAAACAACTCGTACGGAGAAGTGTCAAAGAAGTTGATGCCGAGGCGAAACGCTTCGCGGACGGAGGACACGGCGTCGTTTTCCGAGACAGGTCCGAAAACGTTGCCGAGCGGGGAGGCGCCGAAGCCCACGCAGCTGAGGCGGAGGCCCGTGTTTCCCAAGGGTCGTAGCTCCAATTTGCGGAGTGGGAATGCCATTTGAACCGAGTCTAGGGATTCTGAGGAGTGTTTGGAAAGGGAGAAAATGTGTGCGAAGATTCTCTTTTAATTTTCCAGCGAAAGTTTTTAACTGTAAACAGTATGTAAGTGGAAGTTATTTAACTGTATGCGAAGAGACAAAGAACGAAATTTCTAGTGGGACCATTTCAATGAATATCTAATTATTCGGTGGATAAAATTATTATTATTATTATTATTAATCTTTTATTTTAAAAATATTTAATTAATTTAATTACATTAACCTAATTCCCTTTATTGTTTATTGCACAAATTGGTGTTTTGTAATAAAGTACAAAGTAGACATCCTTAACAAGGTTAGATTCCAAGAAATTTCTCAACTATTATTGAATTTCATCTCTTCGTATCAATTGTTATGAATTGTTTTTATATTATCTCCCGATTAATTTATAAGAATTCATATCGTTTAAAAATTAAAGAGAAAATTTTAAGTAAGACAGTAATATGAAATACGGCGTATATTTTTTTAATAAATATGTATGTCCGAATTCCTCCTCGCCCACAACCTTTCTTTTTTGAAGTACCGTTGCCTCTAGGGATAGGAAAATCATGATCGGAATAACTAATAGATCAATCATATTGTATATTATATGAAGGTACAAATTAGCTTTTAATACTCATATTAGACCCTTATGGATGATCAGTGATCAGTCCTCAGCATGGTTCAAGAGAATTAAACTTCTTTCTAGTTACACCAAACAAAGTTATTGCAAAGGCAAGAGTAAACTCTTCTTTGCCAATCTGTAAAAGAACTTTGTGGTTTGAATATCTCTGTCAGCCTGGAATCTTTCAAAATGTATAAAGAAGGAATTGCTTTGAATGTAAACAAAGACTCTTTCATGATAAACAATTCAAAACCTGAAAATAGGTGTAATCACAAAGTGTGTTACACCCAAGAGTATCCTGTGAAGGTTATAATAATGAGAATAAGAAGATTCTCTCAATGATTTCACAAGCTGGCAAAGTTTGCAAAACAGCAAATAACATTTTTGTAAGTAATTGCAACCAGGTTATGCAGATCTGTACTCAAAACATTTTAACATGGAATCTGCAGCAAATTCTTGATTCTGGGTTGTGGAAAACAACCCCTACTGTTAAAATATAAGAAGATAAAAGTTTATTGTTCCCAAAATGCTGCTTTCACACCATTTTTTATCCTTCCTAGCTGTATCCGAGCTCTTAACTATCAATCATAAGCGTGTAAAAAAATTTCTGATAAAGTCTAGATTAGTATATGATCATAATCCGGGATTTCGGTAATGTTAAGCACATGTTCGCAGCTTATGATCTCGAAAAGTCAAAGCAAAGTTCAAAAGAAAACCAGTAAGTACTTACGAATTCACATATGACATTAAAATTATTTTATCAGAACTGGTATGTGCATTGGCTTATCAGTAACTTTCTGCAACAAATTATTGTTTTGAAAATGTGAATATAAAATGGGGTTTGGCTAAAAATGATTGAGGCATTGCGAGGGACCAGATGTTTGATTGATGATCAGTACTAACTGGTTCTTCAATGTCAGCAGATTTCTTCGTTGAAATTTCTACGCCTGGTTGGTAATAAAAGTCCACAAAACAACAAAATTTGGAATTGTTTATGGTCTTAATTTGGGAGCAAAAACAGACCCACTTTGATAAAAATATATGTTCTAATTGTCATAATTTACAACTTTTTCATAGGTATCAAATTTCAAAAGCCCTTTCACATCACACTATAAAAGAGAAGATGCAGAAGGAGGAAGTCTCCTGCTTTTGTGGAGGTTCGGAAAAGGAAATTTTGCATTTGGTTATTATTACTGAAAGCTGAGAAAATTCATCTACTGCTTTGTTGCTTTTGACAGCAATTCTTGTTTCGTCTGTTTTCATAATTTCTTCCTACTTGTTGGTAGTGGTTTCTGGTTCGGCTTACCTACTTATTGTTTTATATAATTCTGGATAAACCAGAAGCTGAATTTAAAAAGTGTACTTAGAATTAATTGGTTTCTTTTGTAAATCACTCCAACAGGATCTTCTAAACAGAAAGAATTTTCTTCAATGGAGATTTCATCCCTCAAAGTGTTACCTGAACTGGTAAGAATTTGTTCTGAACATGCTTTGATTTCTTCAGTTATCCTTTGTGATGATCTCAGTGACTTAAAAGTTTTAGCTACTAAAATTTTCAGGGTATGGAGGATCCCAGCTTAATGAATCAGTGGCAAATGAATTCTATTGAAGATTTCAACATACTACCACTAGCAGCTGCTGCTGCTTTTGGGGAGAATTTACAACATTCCTACACTTACCCAACATTCAACATCAGAAATTCCTTGGATAGTTCTCACATTGGTGTTGGTAGACCCCCAAAACAGCACAAAACAAACACTTCGAATACACCACAACCTGCTTATAATCCCAACACTCTTCCTGGTGTAAATTCAGTTCAAATGAATCAAATGGGAAATTTGAAGCCTAAAGAGGAAACAGTGTTTTCTAAAAGCATTGGTGCTCTCCCTTCTGATATGTTGGCTTCTCAAGGTTATTTTGGAAACCAGAATTATGTTTTTAAGGCTTGCCAGGGAGCTAAAAGAGTTAGCCCTGGAAGCAGACTTTCTCAAACACAAGATCACATAATAGCAGAAAGGAAGCGGCGCGAAAAGCTTAGTCAGAGGTTTATAGCTCTATCCGCCATAGTTCCTGGTCTACAGAAGGTATGGAATTCCTTTTTTTAAGCTAATTCTGAAATCTTGAGTTACACTGACATGCTATTTGACAGATGGACAAGGCTTCTGTTCTTGGAGACACTATCAAGTACTTGAAACAACTGCAAGAAAAGGTTAAAACACTTGAGGAGCAAACTAGGAAGAAGACAATGGAATCAGTTGTGTTTGTGAAGAAATCTCAACTCTTTGCTGAGAATTCCTCCAATGTTTCTTCCAATGAGCCACTGCCAGAAATTGAAGCAAGAATTTGTGACAAAAATGTTCTGATTAGAGTTCACTGTGAGAAAAGAAAAGGAGTTTTTGAGAAAGCAGTGGCTGAAATTGAGAAACTTCACCTTACTGTCAGCAATAGCAGTGTCATGGCATTTGGAAATTCTGCCCTTGATCTCACTATTATTGCTCAGGTAATATCCCATATTTCCCACAACTAGAAAAATGCTTTTGTAATTGTTGTGTTTGTACTTAATTTTAAAGGAAAATCTTTTAACCTTATTAGTCTTCTCTTCATTCTTAACAGATGGATGTGGAGTTCAATATGACTCTGAAGGATCTAGTGAAGAATCTGCACTCGGCTTTCCAGTTGTTCATGTAAAAGAATCTGTTTTCAAGTTTCATTTCTGCTGCTGCTGCAATAAATGGAAGACTTATCAATAATCCTCATACCTAGAATCAGTCAAAATCTAGCTTTTTCAAACATATTGCAAACAAGGGCCTGCAAATTCTCCACCATTTCAGACCATTACTTCAAGCTTGTTTGCTGTGAGGTTCATTTTGCATGAGGGTTTTTTCTTATCAGTTATTTTTTGCATGGTTAAAACTTTTTTACCATGTTCTTCATATTTACCCTCCTGTTTCAGAACAATGCTCTCACAGCTTTCTGTTTCTTCTGGGAAGTTGGAAAATCAACTGAACCTAGAGTCATTTTCTGCTCCTTTCTTACCTAACTGGTTGAAAAGAGGAAAACAACCAAGGCTTTTTTATTTTTTATGGTGTGTAGAAAAACAGGCCTTTGTAGCAATACTTTGTTTGGTCAATGCAATGTTTTTAGAGGCATCTTGAAATTATTTTCTTAGGCCTCTTTTTCTTTGTAATGTGTAATGACATTTGGTTTGTAACAGTTTGGTTTATAGTAATGAATTGCAATAATAATTTCTAATATTTGAAATGTTTCCATTCATAGATTTGTGCAAATACATTCCTATAATCATATACCAAGAAAAAATAAATGAAGCTGCTACAAGACAATGTCTATAAGTATATATATAAGTTGTGGGAACAATTAATATACATCGCATGTACTTTATATCTCTTAAAGTAAAATTTAAAATATAAAACGATTAACGTAAAATTTGAAACACATAACCAAAAGAACTTAAAATAAGTATAAGAGTTGAAAAAAATAAATCTAAGACACATGTGATGTATTATAAAAAATCCCGTAAGTTGTAGGTTCAGATTTTAAATTTGTGTTACATAATTTTACAAAAAGACTTCAAAAAGGGATCCTTGATATGATCATATATGTTTCTTCTTAAGAAATTATTATACAAATATCCCCAAGATTCTTTGAAAATGCTAATTAATTTGCAATTAGAGTTTAATAATCATACTCAAAGCAATCACTAATCAAAACAATATATCATGGTTAGCAAAGAAACCCAACAAAAAGATTGTAATCCTACTCTAGTGGATTCTTTTTTCTTCTTTGTTAAGAGTATAGAGATGGTAGAGATTTCATTTTACAAATGGAAGAAAAGAAAACAGGAACAAATTGAAAAATCAGCAAGTAGGAAAAACATTTGTTGCCATTTGTTTTTTTAAAGAGTGGTCAATTTAGTTAGTAAGATTCCAAATCATAACATAATAAAAGATGGTGAGAGGAGAGCTAACAAGCATAGAACTAATATAGTATGTGGTCTAGGGTTTGATTTCTCAAATTCACTTACCTACTAACCAAATAAATAAATAAATAAAAACCCACAAATTTCTTAATTTTAAAAAAGATAATTAATTTTTTTTAATTAATTGGTATTAAAATTTACATGGAAAAAGTAAAGTGTAACCCAAGCAAAGAGAAAATGAGGAGAAAATATTAGTATTGTAATTGAAAAAAATGTGAAGAAATTATGAGAAAAAGTGAAGTAAAAACAAGAAGAAAGTGATAAAGCTCACTTTTAAGTCAAATGATGTACGAAGGGAAAAGATTGAAGTGTAGGAGATTTGGGAGTCAAAAGGAAAAAGAAGAAATTGGCAACAAAGTTTGGACAGATGATGCATAGAGCCAAAGAAGAAGATTGATTATTGATTGATTAAAATTACCAAGTGTTAAAAAGGTGTTTGTGGTGTTGTGTGGTCGGTAGCAACCAACCGACCAACCAAAGCATCTTGTATTGTGATCCTAATAATAATGATAATAATACCAACAACCGAAGAAGAAAAGATTTTGAATGTTGGCACCGACTATTATTTTAGAAGTGCCATCTAGAAGCTTGGAATTTAATAAGCATGATTTCCCAACCAATACCTTGAAAAAAAATTTGAGGCAAAGAGAGAGATCCCTTGAAGCACCGAATAATACTATGATTGTTGAATAATAATTGGATGAAAATATTTCTAATTTTATTAAATTTATTTTTTATGTTTAGTTATTTTATATCACGTTATTGAATGATATGTAAAGAAATTTAAACCTATAATACACAAGTGAGTTTCTTGCGAATCCAATCCAGTACATTTATTATAATAAACACCCCTACATAAATTCTGGAGATAAGACATCTTGCATTAGCTGTTAAAAAAATGGATAGAATGAAATGATATACATGAAATGGTTACATATTCCGACTAGACACTGCCGCGGGAAGACACATTTAGATCTGGAGATCATCCAATGACAGTTCGTCTGCCGTCAGCAACTTCAGTTTCTGCAAATCGGAATAACAAAAATTATTAGACATGGCATTTGGGAGAGTGGGAAGATGGAGAAATGTAGAAGAAACAAAAATACCTTGATAAATTGAGCCGGATCATCAAGACTTGTCGAGCCTAGAATGATTTCTCTGTTCAGCTTTGCGGAAAGCTTGTGACAAGCCCTTAACTGAGGATGGAAACATTTTGCAATGTTGAGTATGCTAGAATGGTAACAATTATGACCCCGTGCGGATATTGAATTAAAAACTTTTCATACCTCCGATCTGGTAGCTCCACCGACAATAAATACAAAGATACGCTGGCCCATCTTCTTGAAATCACTAGATGCATGTCTTAGCACTGAATCACTGTATGGCAATAGTTTACCAATGTTAACCATGGGAAATAGCACAAGGATAGATGGATAGTTTACCAATGCAGAAAAGTTCTAACACATGCATGGGTGTATAGATGGATGGTGCAAATAAAAAAGGAGTTGATCAATATGGACTTGCACATAGTCCTCAAAAACTCAACAGCAAATTTAAAGACTGCCGACTCAGAATAACAAGGTTTCCCGCAAATGCATATCATGAATATGGCAGATTAGTAAACCTATGGATCTATGAAGAGAAGAGCAAGAAGAGCACCTTGAATATCCATCATCGGAGCTCCGAGGCCGAGCCCAAGTTGGTGTCCGTCTGGATCTCATTGAATGAGCAGGTGGTGCTTGAATTACTGCTGCAGACTGGTGTGTCCCATGGAAAGTTAGACTCGGGTCATTCATACATGGATAATCATCCTTCGGTAGTTCTCTTTTATTAAGTTTTTCAATGAGTTCCTGAAAAATTACAATTAATTGCATTAGTAATCCACCATAAACCAATAAAGATTGACAAGAAGTTAGAATTGACAATACCACAAGAGATTGTGTTCTTCACAATAATAATCTATATAATATAAGATACAAATATGTCTAAAACCCATTGAATTCAATCACACACTCTTCCTAACATGCAAAAAGACTTGAACTTCATTTTTACACTACAAACACTTTGAAAGTCAATAAAATTAAATATACAAAATATAAAATGCTAGGAAACCTATTTAGGGAAAGATGGGTATTGCAATTTCTTTTCTTCATTTCTTCCCCAACACTAAATACTCTTTGAAAAAAACAATATTCAGTGATAACATACAACACCATCGCACATATACATGAAAACAATCCATGTGGAATTAACCAAACTTTAGATGTACCTCTATCATCGGGTAAAAGCGAGATAACTGCCATGTTTCTTCTCCACCAGTGCGGTCTTTTCTAACTCCCCGCTTCTTCTGACAGTTAGAGATAGCAAGAAGGAAAGAAAAATAGATCTTGTTTGTTAGAAACATACATCCAATAAGAAAAGTAAAATTTCAACCAACAAGCAAATATTTACCTTATGAATATCAAACTTTAGTGAAAAAGCTCCAGTCGAACTTTTTTTGCTATCTGATGCTCCCCCAAGCAATCTCATATTATCCACAGAGGTCATATCATCAGGTGGTAACCTTGCTAACTGAAAGGTATATTCACACAGATTAGCACCTAAAGAGAAAGATATACAAAAAACAACCGAAAAGAATTGTATGCATAAAAAACAAATTATCAAAAAATCAAGTCCGCAAACAGATTATTGGTGAAAATTTACTGCTGGACATAATGAGGCAAAAAGGAAAAACACAATTCAGTATAAATAAATATATTAAAGCACACAAAGATAAAGATGCCAACCTTCATCAAATTTTGGCCTTTTTCACCCTCAAATTTCTCAGGATAAATGGCTGCAAGAATCATCAATAAACGCAACTTATTTTCACGAGTTACATCCTGCACAGAAGTAATACTTTTCTTTCATAAAATGTACTGACAAATCGTAAAAAATTTCATTGATATGCACTACAAATTCATACCTCTTTTGTAGTCAAAAATTTAATTACATCCTTCAGTCCTGCATCACCAAAAACAAGGTCCTGCTCCAGCTGCCCAAGTTCTCTAAGTCCCAGCTCCCTGATTATTCTGTTGACTTTTCCTGCAATCTGCACATCCAAACCCACTTGCATGACACCATGGCTATGCCAAAATTTTTTTAATCAGTCGATCACTACTGTATCCAACATATTTAGAAGAAAAGCAAAATTCTCAACTTGAGAAAGTTACGCTAAAATGTATAAGCATTTCTCTTCATCAAAGAGATAGGTAAATTCTTAGGTCAATGAAAATATTGAACCATATTAACATCATTAATTTTTATGGTTCAATCTTCAATGAGATCTGTTTATTTATCTGCTATCTCATTTCTCAATTTGCTTGTATCTTAACTTTTCTTTTAACAGTTAGCAAATATACAAGCAAATTGAGAAATTGGATAGCAGATAAATAAATAGATCTCATTGAAGATTGAACCACAAAAATGAATGATGTTAATATGGTTTGATATTTTCAGATACCTAAGAATTTAATTAGTCTGAAAAAATAACAGTATCTGTCACACTGCTAATTAAGCAATGTCAGAAACTAAGTCAATCTAACTATTCACTTCATTTACAAAAGATAATTTTGAAACAAAGATCCTTCTTAACAATGAAAAAGATACCATGCAAAATCAAACAAAAATAATGTGATGCTAACTCAATAACCAGTAAAGGATATCATAGAATAAGAAGAAGAAATGAGGAAGATAAGAAAATAATGACAATCAAAATACAAAGCATTAGCACATTTTACTGATTTGACTGCATTAGCTACAAAGAATACAGACTATGTCACTGATGGAATGAGTGCAGTGTATTACATAGAAAAGATGATTTGGTAATATCAGAGTACTAATCAATACTTTAAATTATAAAGGCATCTCTGCAGTAGAAACTTAAGGCCAACCATATCTTATGAAAGCAAAAACAAAACTGTAAGCAGAAAAAGGATGATATACTTAACGAATGTTACCAAAAGAGCATTGTAATCCAGATGGCATTGCGAGCATACCCACCGCAACATGGATCAAAATATATTTGTTGAATTGATTTGAGGTAACATTAATTGACAAATGCACTACAATACACATTGCATTTTACCAAAATTTCATGGAATCACACCACATTTCTTCACCAGGCCTCACAATTGAGCAAATTTCAGAGCACTTTCCTTGTGTGTGTTTGTGTGTGTGTGTGTGTGTGTGTGTGGTGGGGGTGGTGGGGTTGTGGGGGCGGTGGTGGTGGGGGTGTTTGCAGGGATTACACCATCAGACAAAATTTTAAAATACTTGATAGCCTTAAAGAAGAAACTAACCTCTACGTGAAGTGAAAGTTTGTCAATTTGTTCACTGTATTGTGGCAATGCTTGAACCATCTTTTGCAGATCCCTTGTAGAAAGTTCACCTCCATCTCTACACAACAAGAGATTTAAGTAAGACTTAGAAAGTGACAGTTTATTTTTTAGAAAATTGATGGAAATTTGTAGTGTAACAGGCAAATAAAGCATATTCTCCAATGATATATCTCAGTGATAGACTTTCACGAACCTTGCACCATGTTGAATTTGTGCAGCTTTATTCTTTGATATGAAGCTGGTCATTTTCTCATGTAACCGCTCGCTAGCCTGAGGATCAAGTGCAATCAAATAATTTATATAAAAAGCAATAGAAAGAGAAAAAGACAAAGAACGAAAAGGTAAAAACACCAAACCTACATCTGCGATATGTGTATGGCGAAGTTCAAGCCAGATAGGATCATGTTCCTCCAAAAGAACTTCTTTTTTCTCCGGTGGACCACCTGTTTTGCTGGGAACCTGAAGTGGTATTTGTTTATCCCTTATTAAAGATACCCAAAAGAGATCCACAAACAGATACAATAGTAAATATAAAACTTCAAAAATTAAGACTTACTTCGTGCACATATTTATTTCCTTCCATATTCAGTAAATCACGGCAAATGGCATCATATGTCCACTCATGAATGATAGGAGCAATCTATAAATTCAAAATCAACATTCTATTAAACACAGAAAACATGAAGATTAAGCATTTTGAAAGTTAATGTCCAATACATTCATCAAGAAACCTGATCAACAGAACGGTCTAGGATAAGCAACTCGCATGTTTCTGTCTGAGGGAAATTCTCAACAGATTGTTTATATTTCATAAGACAGTTCCAGACTCCGGCAGCAAGCTTTGTCGGAATTAGATCACGAAAAGTTGTCATTGTCATTGCATCAAGTGATTTGGCAGCACGGTAGCGCACAGATGGGAATTCCTGACGATGAAATTTATACATGCCTCTTCTTATCAAAAAATATATACATGCCTCATAAATTTTATAAAACTTGAGAATCGACATGAATAAATCATTATAAATACCCTTAATGAAGCAAAAACAGTAGCAATGCGGGTAGCCATCACATTCAAACACGCATCACCTTTACGAGAATTTTCCTCCTCACCAAAAAGTTCCTCCAAGGCCCTTTCATTATCTGTGACAAAACCCTGTGATGGGAAAATCACAGTTGACTTAACAATGACAACATTTTCACATAAATAAGCTTCAATGAGATGATGAGTGCAGGAAAAAGAAAAAGGAAAACAAAGGAAGCACAAAGTAATACACAGAAGTTTCAGAAACAAGAGAGATGCATAAACTTCTTGATTGGGTAAACAGTCTGAACTAAAATCTGTGATTGAAGTCTGTGAAAACGGTTTATCAAAGTTTCGTCATTTCCTTGATGGGAACAATTGTAAAACACAGCAGACTAGAATAATTATATTGTAATATAAGAATGACATTTGTTCCCTCAAGGAATGTGATTTTTAAAAAATTAAAAAAACATGTACCTATGAATTTCAGCACTGAAAGTATATTTCAAATAGTTTTGTAATATACTTCCAATGAGAAACCCAATGAATACTATTTATGAGGGGAAAAACTACAGAAGCTGGCAGTACACAGGATAGAACACAGCAGTTCAGAAATGAAAAACATAATGCCAAGGTATTCTATTCTGTGTGTAAAGAATTCACAGACTGAAGCAGTATCACATACCTGGCTGTCTATAGCAAAATACTCCAAATTCATCTGCATATCCTCAACAAAATGATAGAAATATCAGCATATAATTATATGTCCGAACCAACAGTCGAAAAAGAGAAAAGGAAGGCAGCTTACTGGCAAATTAACAATTCTTATGCACAATAATCAATACAAAGAACAAATAATTTTGCAAAGCAAGAAAAATAACCTCTCTCAGTGCACCTATGCGAGGTACGACAGTTGAATCCTTCTTGATGTGAGTCACCAGTTCCCTTGATATAGGTGAACTGAAGAAAACAAATGCCCTTTCCGCAACAAAAAGAAATTATTGAAAAACCACAAGAAAGTTTGGGAGTTTCCAAAGAGAAACACAAAGAACACTTAGGATAAATTAAGTAAAATCTTTCACATACTTCTTGTATAAAGGCGATCTTCCAGACATATCTGACAAGAACATGATAACACTGCCAAAACAAAGAAATAAATGAATAAACCAATGCAAGAAAGAAATCTCATCCATGTGCCTGTTCTACAGCAGTGTGCATCTAATTGGTTTAACAGTTCATCAAATTGACGTGACTGCAATACAACAACAAGAATATAGCAGATTTACAATATGCAAGATAACTCTTTCATAAAATATTATAAATAAGTGCATAAATTGCAATACAATTCCAAATGAAGACAAGCTAGAACAAATGAAAAATTAAATGTCAGCCTCATGGAAAAGACATTTTAACTAGAAAGATTATGATTATCACATTACGCAATAAACTGTCCTTTCAATTGACCCTAAAATGAAAACTTCAAGAGTCTGACAGTTATAGGATACCTTGTTTTATAGAAATTACTCTGGAAAAAAAGTACAAATATGTGTTTTGCTACCATCAACTCCAAAATATCAGCAATTGAAGGCATAAGAGTGAAAGAAAGCAAAAATAAAAACAAAAATAACACAAGCGGGAAAAAGAAAAAACATATATATATAACCATGCTAAGCTGAGAAGAGAATGCAAATTACTTCTCTTTGGTTGGTTGGATGAAGTAAATAGCATCCATAGAGGGTAATGGCTGCCTTCGTCTGTGTATGTCTTCTACCACTGACAGGAAACAACGAAAATCAGATATATCATCTGAGATCAAATCTAATAATTAAATATCTGAACTGAACAAGTATTTCCATATGGTAGGTAAATATCTTAACTGAACAAATGTTTCCATACAATAGCTTATTAATTGTCTCATCACCTAACTCATCATCCCAACCACTATGCAACTTGATTAATTTCCTATTTTCTAATTCTGTAATAATAAAAATGAATATAAACGAATGCAACCATCTTCCAGCTTCAGTGTGTAACAGTCTTCAGAAATTTCTCAAGTGCATGTGATTTAATGGCACGGAACCATGGATTCACCTAGTCCCTGAGGTTGCCTTTGCTTGACCATTCACTATTACCTTTTGAACTTGAAACAACAGTCATGCCCAGTGAACAATAGATAACACCACGACGATACTGAGCAATATGCAATATAATAGAATAGGGTGGGTTCACTTGTTCGCGTCTTCTAAATACTTGTTTTCAAGAAAGAAAAGTAATGTAAGATGGTTTGCAAACATGCATACCAAAAACTCCTAAAAAGTAAAAAACAGTATCCTCTGTTCCTAATCCTGAGCACCAGTATTAAGAATTCTTTTAAAAAGATGCAAAATAAATTTTCAAAGAATGTCCTGTTGATTCTTACATGAAACTCCTTCCTGTGTAATGTCAGCCATCTTGCATGAGTACGACATAATCTTAACGGTAAGTTTATCCATGATGAGTACCTAGACATAGAGATTCAAGAACCCAAAAAATTCATAAATGAATGCCATCAGCAAAACGAAAGACAATATCAGCAAACAATAAGCTACTTGATAAAAACACAAATGACATCGTAATACAAGCTCAGTATACCTTCCATGTCGATTTTGAGTTCCCTGTTTTCGCTGAGCGAAGCATTTCATACAACAATCCTGAGCTCCAATTCAAATTTAGAAAGAAAATCAGACCAATTATCCAGAAATCTATAAACAATATTGCCATACCTAACTTTTAAATCAAACTAGCTAACATCATGAAGTGCTAACTTCGTGTTCCAAAATGCAGCAAAAGCTTTAGATAATAAGCTGTTTTAAATCTCATGGCTACAGACAACATATTCCAAGTACTTGAGCTAGAATTTAATCCAGCTTCATTCCGATAAGAGAAGCGGGTTTCTTTTACGGAGCATCGCACAAGCTAGCTCAAAAATTGCAAGCCCATGCCATAACCGATTCCATTAATACTAAAAACATCAACCGAAATAGCGTTTGACGTAACGATCAATCACAAATAAGTTTCCTATAACTGAACAACACTAGTACTAACCAATTGCTCTCGAACGCCGTATAATTATACTGAAACAAGTTACCGCACAAACGGAAAAGCTTCATCATCACAACAGATCATAGAAACGAGAGAAACGATGATCGGAAACTTACTTTCGCGGCTGATTTGTTTGAAGTTTTTGTACTCAGCGCCGTTAGACGACGAATCCGAATCGGAGTACGACATGTCGTTTCAGTCTGTGTCTCAATCGGTTGGTCAAGGGATCCAAATACGACGAGCTTCAAAGAGAAAGAGAAATGGCGTGCTGATCAAAGCAGATAAAATGTTATTTTGATTTTTCTTGCAAAAGGTAGTTTATTTGGAGGTGACGTGTTGACAGTGGAAGATTGAAACGGCAATTCGAGTGTCGTCGCCGGATTGGCAAAACATGAACCGGACCGGAGTCTCTCAAGCAAAACGTCTACCTTCTGTGATCTGTCTTCGAATTTTATCCAATCAAATATTAGTAAATGTATATTTATTTGCTTTTTTAATTTTTAATAATCTCAATAATTATAAAATTTCATGACTTACCTTTAAATTTTTAACTTTTACGTTAATTATTTTAATTTTTTAATTTTTTAATTCATATTTTAAGTTAATATATATTTTAAATTTTAGGTTAATCATTTTAAATTTTTTATTTTGTGTTTAAAAAAATTGGTATTAAAATAATAAAATAAAATAATCTACTGTTTTTATTAACGAGGCACTTATCAAATGATTAAAAAGTAATAATTATTAATTAGTAAATCTATATGTATATTTATGCCAATTGGCTTGTTATATACTAAAATAATAATATTACGTGTCATACCTCGTATTTTAAATTTTATTTTTTTAAACAATGTATCACTCATCAACTCAATAATAACTTTTTTATAATTTTTAAAATAATTATTTATTTTACTATTTAATTAATAAATAATACATTATTTAAATAACAAAACTTAATATAAAATTTATGATGAGTAATAAAAATATTAATTAAATAATAATTTTTATTTTTTATATATTAAATTTATGGTAATTTAACTCGTTTTCTGATATCATCACATATTAAAACGTTGACATATTTATTAATAATATATTTTTAATAAATATATAAATAAATTTATATTAAATAAAGAAAAAAAATACTCTCAAAGGTGAGTGTTAATTTGTTTTGATATCTCGTGCAATGGTTGTGGTATTTGTCCATTTATGCTTAATGGACATAAAGAAACCACCACACATGCTCTATGAAGTTATCCCACTATGGAAATTTCTTCGTGTGTAAGGGTAACAACGAGGTGTCGTGGTGTAGTTGGTTATCACGTCAGCCTAACATATCTTGTGTAGTGGCTGCGGTATTCGTCCATTTATGCTTAATGGACACCACCACGCATTGGGTTTTCTTTAATTCTCCAACGACATCGTTTCATGATTACTAACTTTATTCGTTTCGTTATATTGCAACGCATCGTATCGACTTTTCCAACTTTATCCATTCCCTCTATAAAAAAAAGCCTATTACCGCGGGAAAGTGGGCCCCTCCGAAATTCAATCTTCAATCACCGCCGATATTTCCACGTGATCACAACCTCGCCAACCAATCAACTTCATCATGATATTTATGGAACGAATTTAATATATCCCTGATTTGTGACGAGTTTAAAAAAATAAATTAAAATTAATAACAAAATTTGGGACAAATTTAAAATAATAAATTAAAACTTATAATAGATATAAATACTAATAAATATCATAATATTTATGAATATATAATTTTTTAATTTTTTATTTTAAAAATATTAAAATGACGTTGTTTTAATATTAGTATTTAAAAATTTATCAAAATAATATTACTTTAATATTATAACATAAATTTTTAAATTCTCCAAGTACAAAGTATAACACACTCATTATTAATTATATTCAAATTTTTGTAATTAAATATTTATTAATTTTATAATAATATTAAATCTGTTAATTTATTTTTATTAAAATAATGTTTAAAATTAATACGTATATTGATGTCACAAAATAATATTTATCGCATCTATTAAATAAATTAAATATATAGAATTGTTAATAACTAATAGAGTATAAAATTTATTTCTTAAAAATTATTTTTTATTTTATTTTTAAATTTATATAATTATTCTTAATATAAAAAAATAAGTTAAACTATTAAAATAATTTAATTAAGTTATATTTTAAATTAATTATATATAAATTTGTGAAATAATCGTATAATTTTTTTTATAGAATTGTTATTATTAATTTTATTTTTTATTATATATATTTAATATTTTACGTAAGTGATATATTTTATTTTAAATTAATGTCAAAATTTTATAATTTAAATGATAAAAAATACATTAAAAATAGTTAAAATTTTATAAATATTCGTATGTATTTAATAAATATTAAATATATATTTAATTAAATTTATTAATAAAATATCGTATCCCCCGCTGCAAATTTAGCAAATTTAATGCATATTAATTATTTTTGCGATATTGGTCGCAAATTCTATCCGCTGTCGTCTTATTCACGTCAATTTCTCTCTTCTGATTGGTCCAAGTCCACCACGTCACTACCTCCTAGATCCTCCACCTCTCGTCTGGATTAAGAACCGTCCCTTTATATAGTCGCCGTGTATTTATCGCTATTTTTTTTTTTCATATAAATAATCGGTTCCGAAACATTTCCGATTTTGATCAATCCGATACTAGTTTTCTTTTCCCATCCGTTGCGGTTCTCAGTTTTCTGGATACAGCATAAGACTGCTAACTACAAGAAACAGAGCCATTTACGGGAGATTACGAACATTAGATGAAGATTATATATGCGTTTCTTCATTTCCTGATGAAGGAAATTCCCTTCTCATTGCTCCCAGCTAACTCTTTCTTTGTTTTCTCCAAGCCGATTGTAACGGTCCGACCCTAGGCGCGGTCACAACTTATTATTGCGCAGGCCACTCCGACTATCGATTCACAATCGTTAGCCCAAAATATCTCACGGTACACCAGATAGAAATGCTTTTTTCCTTCCCCTCTGGTAAGCGTCCCCCACCCCTCGAACCCAGGAGAATCCGAGATTAAAATGCTTCATCATTAAACATTAAAATGGGAAATTAACGAGTATAAGATGAAGGTTGAGCAAAGAACCTGAGAAGCTAAGAAAGAACATTCCACAACACCAGCATCTCCTCTTAACCCGCAGAGGCAAGCATCCGCAAATTTAACTGCTGCATAAGCCTGTAAATAATATAAGTTCTTTACTTTCTTGACTCCATATAATAACATAGAAGATTTAGGATTTGTATTTTAATATAGATCAGAAATGAACTAAAGAGTTCACAGAATTGGCAAACCATTGAAAGTGTAGCAGAGCCAGTCCCATCTTTTGCCTGCAAATGAAATGATCCCTCTTAGCTCGACTATGATTTAACTAGTCAATAG
This sequence comes from Cedrela odorata, assembly GCA_035584115.1. Taxonomy (NCBI): domain Eukaryota; kingdom Viridiplantae; phylum Streptophyta; class Magnoliopsida; order Sapindales; family Meliaceae; genus Cedrela; species Cedrela odorata. The sequence continues at coordinate 9,957,768 of JAXCLQ010000010.1, read as the reverse complement.
TAACAAATGGTACCAAACAGAAGTAGCAAAAATGGCACAAATGTTTTGTGGAATGAGATGTTTAAGATCACGATATGATATGTGTCATAGGCAGATATCCCATTTTTTACTTGCACTGCAAGAAAAAAGATCCCATTAACTTTACCTGTACGACCTCTGTTCCACCATTTTGAATGCGGTTTGTCAGGTATTCAGTTTCTTCTTGAGTGAAGCTGCAAGGAGGTTTAACCTGCAAAGAATGTTAAAATGCAAAGAGGGTTGAGTGCAGTTCACAGTTCAACATGCTGATATGAGAAAATTTGGAAAAATTAAAAATCCTGCAAGACCTGTGACAGAAGAGGCAAAATTGTTACTCCGGCATGACCTCCGACAACAGGAACATCAACTTCCCTAGGATCAAGGCCCAGAACTTCTGCCTGTAAGAAGATATGGAATCATCATAAGAATAGCTCGCTTCATTGCAGTACTAGAGATATAAACTCGGCATGAAAACAGCCTGGTGCATGTGCTGCTACAAATTGCTTATACTCAAGTAATTCACTGCTCTTCCTGAACCATTCAATCTGTTATCCGTTACATCAAACCCCAGATTAGTGAAGAAGATGAACGTGGACAAATTATCCATTTTTCTTACATACCACAAATGTGTTGGCTATAATAACATCGAGCATTGTAACTCCCAAGAGTCGTTTTGGATCATAAGTGCCAGCTTTCTTGAAAACCTCTGCAGCAATAGGAACAGTAGAATTCACCGGATTACTGATCAAATTGACAATTGCGTTGGGGCAGCACTTTGCAATGTCTTCACAAAGAGTCCTGACAATTCCAGCATTGATGTTGAAAAGATCATCCCTGGTCATTCCAGGCTTCCTTGGCACTCCAGCCGGATAATCACAAGGTCCATGCCTGTAAGAGCATTCTCAAGCTGCGGCTGCCCTAGGAAACCACGTACCTATAAACATGGAATATAAAAAATTGAACTTGAAATACAAACCCAACACGAACACAATAGAAAACCATTAATGCAAAATGTTACAAGGTAAATCATTGATAACATTGATGAAGAAGTTTTACCACAGCACCAGTGTCCATATGGCTAATATCAGCAGTGACGCCAGGAGCATTAACAACATCATAAAGGTGATGGACCGAGACCAAGGGATTCATTTTCATTAGCATAGCAAGGGGTTGACCAATGCCTCTAGCAGCACCCAAGATGGCTACCTTGAATCCAGGCGCCCCACCTTTTGCGCGACAATTGGCTTGCCTCAAACCAGAATTTTCCTCCATCTATCGGTACAAAATCCACACAACACATTCACCAGCATCAATAGTACATACTCATTGTATAAAGTTTCCTAAATGTCATGCCCAACAAATATTAATCAGATACCAACACAAATAATGCATTAAAGCAAGTAAAAATAGCTAGTCATTCAAAATTAAAGCCGTACCAGAGAATGCAGGAGATCGAATTTAAGTTAAGATATCACTATTAATATCAAAAACACAAAGATTACTGTAAAATAAAAATTCAGAAGATAAACTATAACATACCTGGAGTTTTGGAGGGTAGAGATGAGCCGAGGTTCTAGCAATGCGCTGGTTAGCTTCAGAACCATACTCCATTTTCTTTGTTATTCTTCAAGAGAGAGAGAGAGTTTGTACTGTGGAGTGAATGTGATTACAAACTACATGCAAAGAATGAATGGATAAATGGGAACACAAGAAATTGACATAAATGCAAGGAAATTCTTCAAAAATTTTAGTTTTTATTTATTTATTTAAAATTTTGTGTGGAAACTAGTTCTTTTGAGTCCTTTTCCTATCCCAATTCCTGCAAGCTTCGTCGGTTTATGGCTCTGAACATTGCTGCAGGAAAATTATAATCTGCTCTCACAATCTTTGGTCTGTCTGTAGCTAACTCATCTTCAGCCCGAGATATCTGCCGCTGATTACAGCAACGTGCAAGACAAAACTCAGAGTCCGATTCTATAACAATTAACGGGTCCCTGAGTTTTCAAAAAGAATTCAGGACCTATTTGATATAAATGTAAAATTATATTGTTTATTTATAAAAATATAAAAACTTAGGAAACTAAAATTATTATCCCATTATACTTTTGAGTTGGGCCTTTGAACTAGTTGGATCAAAATCAAATCAAATTCTCTCTAGTAATTTCTCTTTTAGTTTGGTTCACTTAACAAACCAAACTCATTTAATTACGTAACATTGCATATAAGTAGGGGAAGGATTCGTGGTCCCTTAATTTTATATAATTTTTTACGCTAATTTTTTAATTATTTAATCAATATACTTTCTATAATCGAGGTTAAATTTAACATACAATTAATACATCTTAATTAATATATATATATAAAATATAATTTCGACTATTCAAATATAATTAATCTAATAGTATATAAATTATATAAAAAATTAGAATTTTTGATTACACATACATAATATTATATTATATGATTATAATAAATTATATATTTAAATGGAGTGAGTAAAAGTTTGGTACAATGCTTTGATCTAGAAGTTGTGAATGTGACTTGAAATTCATGATAAATGAACAAGGAGAGATTCAACACTCACAAGATAGGATAGCACATAGGAATAGAATGGATTAGAATCTTCCTTTCCTATTATCTTTTGATTGATTAATTTTCAACTAGTGGTTGGTGGGCCTTGTATGGGCCCAATAAAAGATTTAAGTTTGTCTATGAGTAATAGTAGAATGGTGCAATGCAATGAATTTTGAGAAGTCCATGTTACCATGACTCATATATTTGACTTACCTACAATGACTTCACTAGGGTTATCTCTTTGTCCAAATCATTTTTATTTGACAACAATTTTTGGGAATAAGTAAATCAATAATACAAGATTCTCAACTAATAAGTTATATTTTCTCTAAATATTATAATTAAAATACTTAGTAAAAACTTAATTTTACATAACGATTAAATATTTTCCGATCAAAATTCAATAGACGTTTATATTTGACAATTATTGATTATATTTTATAATATTAATAAATAGTGAATTATTGTATTTCAATTCTAGAAAACAATCTCAAATGGGATTTGATTCTCTCCACCCATAACCCATTGACACAAAATTAATATTATAATTACCCACTAAAAAAAAAATTATCCACTTTACTTTATTATAGAAGTCAATTTTCTTATTTATTTTTTAATGCCTTAGATTATGTATATGTTGCAACATTATTGCTACCTTTATTGGTTAATTAATTGATTCAAAACCCTAAAATATCATAAGATAGGGTACCCCTTTTCTTTTGCTTAACATTTTTTTTAATTTTTACTTATAAAATCAATAAAAATCATGAAAAAAAATTAAAAATTATAAACGGATGACTAAAATTATAAATTTAAGTGCCCAACTTAATTGTTACATAACATTTTAGATCGATTTTATTATCTTATCGTTACTTTATTATTTAATTACATAATATTATATATGCACGATGGATCGCTTTCATTTGATTTATTTTTTTGTTGTTGTTTTAATAAATTAAAAATTATTTTAATTATAAAAATAACAAAATAGAGTTAATTTATACTATGCTTTTCTTTCAAGGTAGGCAAACATTACTATCACATAAATTTTTATTTGTTGGATTTTTATTTTTAATGATAGAGTAGTTAGCTATAAATTAATATTGGTGCCGACTCTTTCCTCTTTCCTCCCAAGTGGCAGGCAGGGGAGAGTTGAGTCAACCACGGCGGCTATAATTTTCCACTTCTTCACTACGAGACATTCACTTTTCCCTTGCCTTGACTAACACAATATCGTCTATTGTTTAACTCATTTTGATTTGACATTATGCTTTACTTTCTGCCAATCATGGAATTTTGATCCTTCAATGAGAAATTTTGTCCTAAGAGTCGTTTGCATTAACAAACTGTTGCCACTTCTGGTGAACCATTACGTAAACATATTTTCTTGCTCAACATGTCCTTGTCTTTCCATGTGAACTGACATCAAAATTCAAGCCCGCCTCGTGTTGAAATTGTTTAATTCTTAGCCCACCATTTGTCTTACTGTAAACAGTGTAACCATAATCTGAATCAAGACTTGATCAAAAGTTAACAGAAATCCTGAGTTATCACCGGCCGACATGTTTGTTCTTCAAGTTTTCTGCAAATGGCCAAATTTAATGCTTCTGTTTCTTCTGTTTATGGTGATAGTTTCTCCTTCCAAATCAGATGAGTTTCAGATATTGTTGAATTTGAAATCCGGGCTTGAAGAATCGAATACGAATGCGTTCAGTTCGTGGACAGAAGGGAAATCTGTGTGCAGTTTTGATGGAATTGTTTGCAATTCTGATGGACTTGTTGCAGAAATCAATCTTCCTGGACTACAACTTGTTGGTGTTCTTCCTTTTGATTCGATATGTGGGCTTCAGTCATTGGAGAAGATCAATCTTGGAGAAAATTATTTGTATGGTAGCATTAAAGATTTGAGAAACTGTACAAGATTACAAGTTCTGGACTTGGGGAACAACTCGTTTTCTGGAGAATTTCCTGATTTGTCTGCATTACACGAGTTGAATTTCTTGAGTTTAAACAACAGTGGATTTTCTGGGAAATTTCCATGGAAATCATTAGAAAATCTAACCAATCTTACATTTTTGAGCCTCGGTGACAACCCATTTGAATCGAGTCCATTTCCTGGAGAAGTGCTAAAGCTTGAGAAGTTGTATTGGCTTTATCTCTCAAATTGCAGCATCACAGCAAAGATTCCTGATGGCATTGGGAATCTTACTCAGCTTATTAATCTTGAGCTCTCTGATAATCAACTTGTGGGTGAAATCCCAGCAGGAATAGTGAAACTCAATAAACTTTGGCAGCTTGAGCTTTACAACAATTCCTTGACCGGAAAACTTCCTGTTGGATTTGGAAATCTCACAAGTCTTGTGAACTTTGATGCGTCGCATAATATGCTTGAAGGTGATCTCTCGGAGCTGAGATCCTTGAACCAACTTGCTTCATTGCAGCTGTTTGAAAACCAGTTGTCAGGGGAGATTCCGGAGGAGTTTGGTGAATTCAAGAACCTTGTAGACTTGTCTCTTTACGCAAACAAGCTTACTGGTTCACTTCCTGAAAAGCTAGGTTCTTGGACAGATTTCAATTACATTGATGTTTCTGAGAATTTTTTGACCGGTTCAATACCACCAGACATGTGCAAGAATGGCCAGATGACTGATCTCCTTATACTACAGAACAGCTTCACTGGCAGAATCCCAGAAAGCTACGCAAATTGTAAGTCTTTGATTCGTTTTCGTGTAAGCAACAATTCACTTTCAGGTATTGTTCCTCCTGGAATTTGGAGTTTGCCAAATCTTTCCATAATTGATCTTTCTATGAATCAATTTGAAGGTCCAGTGACAGATGATATTGGTAATGCCAAGTCTCTTGGACAATTAATTTTAGCCAAAAATCGGTTTTCTGGTGAATTTCCCTCTATGATCTCACAAGCTTCGTCATTAGTCTCAATTCAGCTCACTGCAAATCAATTTTCTGGCCAAATCCCATCTGATATTTCCAAATTGAAGAAGCTAAGTAGCTTTTATTTAAATGAAAACTTTTTTTCTGGTCCCATACCTTTCTCCATAGGCTCATGTGTTTCTCTCACAGACATTAATTTTGCTCGAAACTCACTTTCCGGGAAAATTCCTGATAGTTTTGGAGACTTACCTTCTTTGAACTCCTTGAATTTATCAAACAACAAACTTTCTGGCGAAATTCCAGTCTCTTTGTCATATCCGAGGCTAAGCCTTCTTGACTTGTCCAATAATCAGTTGGCTGGTGCAATACCTGAATCTTTAGATATTAAGGTTTTCACTGACTGCTTCACCGGAAATCCCGGCTTGTGTAGCAAAAATGATGAACGTTTTCGATCATGTTCTTCAGCTTCCGGTTCATCCCATCATGTTCAGACATTTTTGTGGTTTCTTATAGCTGCAATAGTGGTTCTGCTTATGTTACTGGCCAGTTACTTGTTCATCAAGTTAAAGCAGAATAGTCTTAAACGTCCTCTCAAGCAGAATTCTTGGGATATGAAATCGTTTAGGGTGTTAAGCTTCTCAGAAAAAGACATTATCGATGCTGTCAAACCCGAGAATATGATAGGCAAAGGAGGTTCAGGCAATGTGTACAAAGTAGTACTTGGCAGCGGCAAAGAACTTGCTGTTAAGCATATCTGGCCATCAAATTCCAGTTATCATAAAAACTTCCGGAGCAGCTCAGCCATGATATCAAAAAGGACTTTCCGGTCTTCAGAATATGAAGCAGAGGTGGCTACATTGAGTGCAGTGAGGCATGTAAATGTGGTGAAGCTGTACTGTAGCATCACAAGCGAGGACAGCAATCTGCTGGTTTATGAGTATTTGCCTAATGGTAGCTTATGGGACCGGCTGCACACGTGTCACAAGATTGAGATGGGGTGGGATGTCAGATACGCAATAGCAGTGGGGGCTGCGAAGGGATTAGAGTATTTGCATCATGGCTGTGATAGGCCTGTGATACACCGTGATGTGAAATCAAGTAACATTTTGCTGGATGAAGACTGGAAGCCTAGGATAGCAGATTTCGGACTAGCAAAGATTGTTCAGGCTGGTGAAGGAGATTGGACTCATATTATTGCTGGAACTCATGGATACATAGCTCCTGGTAAGCTTCTCCTGTTATTTTTGTATTCTTTTCGCTGTGAATTCTGTCAATTCAATGCATAAATCTGATCAATACAATGTTTGTTTCTTGCTGCAGAATATGCTTACACTTGCAAGATAAATGAGAAGAGTGATGTGTACAGTTTTGGGGTAGTCTTACTGGAATTGGTCACAGGGAAAAGGCCAATAGAGCCAGAATATGGAGAAAACAAAGATATAGTGAATTGGGTAAGCAGCAAAATGAAGAGCAACGAAACTTTGGTTGATGTAGTGGACTCAACAGTCTCAGATGTTCTGAAGGAAGAAGCCATGAAAGTTTTGAGAATTGCAATTCATTGTACAGCCAAAATTCCATCCTTTAGACCATCCATGAGAATGGTAGTGCAAATGCTGGAAGAAGCAGAGCCTTGTTCAGTAACAAACATTGTAGTAAAGTAGGCAATAAAGAAGCTGAAAGAATTATATATTTCCCAAGCTGAAAGATTTTGTTACTGTCAGGATTTGGTTTCCTTTAGGTCTCAGCTTGCAAGGGAGAAGAGAAGAGTTGCCTTTTGTAATAAACTACAAATTCCCAAATCCCAAAAGCCAGAAACAATGTGATCTGGGTGTCTTTTTTCTTCCTATGCATCATATCTTGAACAAATTTTGTTACAAAAGGAAACAGAGTACATCAAAATGGCTTCTGTTGTTCACTTTATGCAGATGAGAAAAAAAAAAAAAGGTGCTTTTTCTTATGTCATTTTGTATTATAATTTCATGCTTTGTAACTGTTCTGAATTTTGCTCTATATTTTTCTATTTTTATTTTTTTTTGACAAACTAGCCTATTTAAGAAGCCTGTACTTATTTGTACTTATTTATAGTTAGAGGTAGAAATTAAACTTAATTTCAATCAAAATATTAATTTTTAGACTAAATTACCTTTTGTATAATATTTAACTTATAATATTTATCAAATGTCAATAATCTTGATATTTAGCCAAAATTTTTATCAAATGTCGAGAATCTCAATATTTTTGATGTTTAGCTAAAAATTTTTATTAAATGTCGAAAATCTCGACATTTCAAATGTCAAAATTCTTGACATTTCAAATGCCAAAATTCTTTATGTTTGATCAAGAATTTTTATTAAATATCAAAAATTTTGATATTTAATAAAAATTTTTATTAAATGTCTAGATTATCGACGTTTGATTGATATTTTTTATAATCTCAACGTTTGATAGATATTTTAAGATAAATATTGTACAAAATGTAATTTGATTCAAAAATCAATTTTTTAGTTGAGATTAAGTTTTATTTCTATTTCTGACTATAAATAAATATGGGTTTGATAAATGGATTATTTTATCCAAAAAAAAAAAAAAAACTCATATTTTTTGTGTTGTTTAGTCAAATAAAACTGAAAAATGGACACGGGGAACAGTACAAACCTTACAATTTATCCATAAAAATTGGATTTGTCCTAAAAATAAATTCAAAAAAATTCTTAGAACACAATACCCAATTTTTATTGTATTAACTCTATAATTATTATTTTTTATTAATTAATAAAAATTATATTAATTGAATTTTGACATATTATAAACAGGAATGTTGGGTGAGATCAGTAATTTATTTCTACATTCAATAAAATTTTATTTCATAATATTATTTGAATTTTTGACGAAAATGACTCATCTTTAATTGATGAGTAAATAGTATTTTATTGATAAATTTTATTGAGAAAAATTAACGTAAAAAGTAAATTTTAAGTATGACTAAAATTTGTTTCCTAAACCCATGTAATCTCTTAATCAATTAAAATATTTCTAATTGGGGTATCACCATTCACCAGTACTGAAAACAAAGAGACAATGCTGAGTTTACAAAAAGAAAGAAAATGCAATGGGAAATTAGGTTTTTTGACAAAATAGTTTATTTATCAAATTTATACTTATTTACAGTTAGAGGTAGAAATAAATTTTAATTTCAGCCAAAATATTAATTTTTGGACCAAATTACTTTTGTACAATATTTAGCTTATAACCTTTATCAAAAGTTAAAAATTTAGACGTTTAGTAAAAAATATCACTCAAATATAAAGAATTTTAATATTTAATAGAAATTATTATTAAATGTTGAGATTCTCTATATTTGATAAAATTTTTTGTTAAATATCGAGAATTTTGACATTTGAAATGTCGAGATTCTTGATATTTAATAAAAATCCTTATCAAATATCGAAAATTTAGACATTTGATAGAAATTTTTGACCAAATATTAAGAATATTGACATTTGAAATGTCGATTTAATAGAAATTTTTTACTAAATGTCGAAATTTTTAATATTTAATAAAAATTATTAGTCAAATATCAAGATTGTTTGATAGATAATTTTGATTAAATGTTAAAATTTTTGACGGTTCATAAAAGTTGTAAGTTAATTATTATTCAGAGAATAATTTAATTTAAAAATTAATTTTTTAGTTGAGGTTAAATTTAATTTTTATTTACTATAAATTAGTGTAGACTTATAAAATAGTATAGATTGTTGTCAAAAAAAAAAAAAAAAAAAAAACCCTGGGAAATTTGGTTGTGGAATCTGAATGAATTCTGAGAAAATACCTTATCTTGAATATCACATTAACATCATGTCATGCATTAATGTAATAGCGTACAAACTATGAGTTTATCAGTCTTTGGTTCAAACATCTTAATTACTTCAGACTCTTTTTCACTTCCCATCTTCTCTTCCCATCTCAGTTTCCTCTCTCCATCCCTTCATAAGTTCGCTCTCTTAGGTCTTTCTTTCAATCCCTCTCTGTATATTATGCAAATTATCATCTGGGCTTGTTTGATTATTGTTTGTTTTTGGCAAAGTTTTAATTTTTTTTAATAAAATTTTATTTTGATGTGATATCATATCTTGAAATACATGTGTTTGATCAAATATTATCTGCGAAGGAAAATTTACCTGTATGAACGTCTTATTTCCCCGTTTTTCGCCTTTCATTTACGGAGTGTGTGAGATGGTGCTGATGATGGTGAGAAGGATCTGAAATCGTAGTCTGTTATATCGAAAACTGAAGATAAAAAATCGTTTTTTTTTTTTTTGTTTATGATTTTTTAGTTGTCAAGATCTGTAATTTGATAAGAATTTTGTTAAATTATGTTTGTGTTGCATTTGTTGGTGCAGGGAGGAAGAATTTAGTGTTACGTGCAGAAAATTTTGGTACTAAGAGTGAGCCAAAACTCATTGATATGATGGAATCAGGAAAGGAATTACCAGAACTGAACAGAAATCTTTATCCCCATATCGAGCCATATAGTACGGGCTTTATGAAGGTTTCTGATATTCACACAATCTATTGGGAGCAGTCAGGAAACCCAAATGGCCATGTGAGTAGTAATTTGTTTATTAGATTATTTACCCACTTTTTTTTTGGTTATTGATTTGATCAACTTGTAACTAGAAATTGACGATGGTTGTGTTGTGTGGTGTTTGATGTTCTATGGAAGTTGAATTGATTTGCTGTACTTACATTCTATCGGAGTCTGTCATTTGTTTGTTTTAGGGCTTGACTGACTAAGGTTATTTGGGAAGATTAAGAAAATACACATTTGTATCTTGGCGATAATGTTGAATTTCGCCGATTACAGTATCACTGGTTCGTTGGCTCATTACGTAATCATGATGAACTATAGCAATACAGTAATTAAATGAATATCTGTCCTTCAACTAGTAGTGATGAGTTTTACTATGTCTCCTGATCAAAATTAGAACTGCTATGCTTTGTGTTTATAAGACGCTGTTTTCTTGCCAACCAAAAAAAAAAACTTATATTGGTTATTATTTTCTTATGAACTAATCTTGCAGCCAGTTGTCTTTCTTCATGGAGGTCCAGGAGGAGGCATCGCGCCAAGTAATCGAAGATTCTTTGATCCTGATTTTTACCGTATCATTTTATTTGATCAGGTTTTTCTCTTAACCTTTATAGGACATTTATCAGCTTTAATTTACCTCTCTAAACCAGGGTATTTCCTTTTCCCAGCGAGGTGCAGGTAAAAGTACACCTCATGCTTGCTTGGTTGAAAATACTACTTGGGACCTCATTGATGACATTGAAAAACTGAGACAACACCTAGAAATTCCAGAATGGCAGGTAAAGTTTCATTGTGGTTCTTGCAAAAGAATTTTTTTTTTCATGCTTGGTTTCATGCTCTTGATGGATGTAACTTCGTCTTCTCTGTGTACAGGTGTTTGGTGGGTCATGGGGAAGCACACTTTCTCTTGCATACAGCCAAGCACACCCTGACAAGGTGTGTACGTTTGCGGATTTGCCATTCTGTTGTTTGGTTGAAACTCCCATATTCTTGAAATCAAACGTGTGTTGTTCGATAATTTCTTTCCATGGATAACTGATCAATGTTTGATAGTTTCTCTCCAATGTTTAAGGTTACTGGCATGGTCCTCAGAGGGATCTTTCTTTTGCGAAAGAAAGAGATTGATTGGTTTTACGAGGGTGGTGCTGCTGCTATATTCCCTGATGGTATGTTACATACAATTCCTTTGCTGGAGTTTGGGATAATTGTTGTCAGTCCTTGTCATATTGCTGCACTTTTACCTTGTAGTTTGATTTTTGGGTTTTATTTAAGGCTTTAGGTGGCTGTTGAATTACATTTAAATAGAGTACCCTTTCTCTGATCATCTGACATTCCTTTCACCCACCAAATAGTTTTGTATTTTCAGTATTTTGTCAATTCTAAGACGGTAAAATAATGTCAATGTTGGCAATCTAAGTTATAGAGAGCATAAGCAGTGAAGGGATTTTGTATTTTTGCCCTTTGTGCTGATAAAACTTAAGAAAAAACTTTAAGCTGTTTGATACTTTTGGATTACTTTTCCATGTACAGCTTGGGAGTCATTCAGAGACCTCATTCCAGAAAATGAGAGGAGTTGTTTCGTTGATGCCTATAGCAAGAGGCTTAATTCTGATGATAAGGAGACACAAGTAAGGGTTATATCATGTTTTTTTCACTTATGCCATGTCTTTTTGCCCTTTTTGGTTCAACGCTTTTCTTCTATCATTTGGAGAAGTTAAAAGAACAGTCTTCTTGTGTAGCAAACCATTTGGAATGATCATGTGGTTTACTTATAGTGTGTTATTATTCAAAAAAGAGCTTTACTCAATTGATTGTAATTTTGCTTTGAATATTGTTTTGCGAACAATTGTATGCTTTTCATAAAACTCTCATTATTTCTTAGTATGCAGCTGCTAGAGCATGGACCAAATGGGAAATGATGACTGCCCATCTTCTACTGAATGAAGAAAACATCAAGAGAGGAGATGATGATATTTTTTCATTGGTGAGTTTATCAAGCATGCACGTTATACTTTGATATATCTGTTCACTACTGGAAAATCTAGATGCTTTCTATATCAGGATAACTAATGTGGCTTTTTTTTTAAATGCGCAACCTTCTGTTGTTTTGTTATGTACTCTTTAAGTGTCTATCAACTAAGTGTCGGGTAGATCTATTCTATTAGTTTCTGATCAGGTATCTTCTGAGATTTGGATACTAAAATGTTGTAAGACTTGGTTCAATCCATGACACATTTGTTTTGCTGTCTATATTCAGGCATTTGCTAGGATTGAAAACCATTATTTTGTGAACAAAGGCTTCTTTACTTCGGATTCATTCCTGTTAGATAACATTGACAAAATAAGGCATATCAACACTACAATTGTACAGGTATTTTATTATCTTAATTTCTGTTTGTACTGGACCGAAATTATAAAGCATGATATTTTATTCTAGCAAAACACATATCTTTTGTTGCATGAGGTTTGCATTTGAAAGTTTTTGGAATCCAAGTTTGATAGTTTCGAATATCTTCACAGGGAAGATACGATGTTTGTTGCCCTATGATGTCAGCTTGGGATCTTCATAAGGCATGGCCGGAGGCAGATTTTAAGGTACATAACCGTTATAAGCCTATTGTCTTGCTTAATATCATTTTCCCTTAGAAAGGGAAGAACGGGAATTTGAGTTTTGATGGAAACAGCAGGTTCTAGAACTATATCTATGGTTTTGGGAAAAGCTTCTGGCATTTACTTATCAATAAATAAATAAATAGAAGATGAAAATGGATCTTATCATCCTAGACAAAGTTATACCGTTCATTTATATTTGGCCATGGGTGCTAGCTTCACTTCACATTCCATCTGCGTATCTTCTGGGAGTTGTCGTTTTCCTATTTGAAAATTTCCATCATTTATGTGTTTCAACAACCTAGAAAGATGTTTATATTTGATCGAACCTGCGGGGGATCAATTAAATTTGACAACCTTGAATGAAGCTGTTCTTATTATAACATATAGTTAGTTGCATTTATCTTGCTTCAAATATCCTCAACTTTTATTTACAGGTAGTAGCAGATGCAGGACATTCAGCTAATGAACCGGGAATAGCTGCAGAACTTGTGGCTGCAAACGAGAAGCTGAAAAACGTCATCAAGAATGGACGTTGAGAAAGACTGGATGCAACATGTCTTTGAGATCAAAGGCTATGTTCATGAAACAGGTGGCACGTTCACAATGATGTGCCTTGACAACTAGAAGCAACTATAGTGAATAATTTGATGCAAGATGAATGGAATGCAATTCGTGTAAAACTGCTGAATGAATGTTTTATGTGTATAATTCCCCGGTGATTTGAAAGATTTGGCCACCGTCTGGGCAATAAGATTTTGAGTAGGATTTGAAGAGTTATTTATTGTGAATTGGCGATGACAGCATCACAATCAGGGAAAAAAATGTATTGGTTTCCCCTGTGATTTGACTAAAACACAACAAAATTACTGCTCTCTGTCCTAAAATTTATTAGAAACCTAAATTTTAAGGGTTAGAAATTGTTCAATAGGCTTCTGTCTCCTTTTCAAATTAGCCCATTTTCTTTTGTAATTAGGTCAAATTTCAGGAGTGGATGAAGTTTATCTTTAAATTATACCCAACTTAGCCAAGCAAATTGAAGCAAAAAACACATATAAAAAGGGAATGGTAGTACAAATGTATATTGCTTCTCTTGTAAATGAATAAATAAATACAAATCAGTGTATACCGAATGTTACAACTTACAAACAGTGCTTCAGGAAACTTATGTTAGAAGTTCCCTTGAAGCTGAAGAATAATTGTACGTGAAACAAGTAACTGCTGCATAAATCAAGCAAGCAATTATGATTCAATGAAGCAATTGAACAACAACAACAACGTGATGGCATACGTTGGCACATGAATATTGGTAAATGATCTAAGCCACTCTCCTTGTGCAGCTCTTTGGAGCATGAACGTTGTGAAAGTGTGGCTCCTTCGGAATGGTTGCAGGTTTTCTTCCCAGTAAGGATGGCCTAGGCGCAGAACAAGCGGAAGAAACTTTTGCTGCTGGGGACGCACCATTCTCCATTGGTTTTGCTGTTACCTTGATTCTTAGGATTGTAGGCGATGATTCCTTTATCACACCAAGTTGACCAGGTGTTGCTAGAGAAATTGTTTTTCTCTTGCTTGGCTGCTCTGTCCTGCAAGAATGAGTGAGTTCAGGTTAGTCTCAAAAATCTTACATTACTTGTCATCTGGTGCTTTTCACTAAGAAGACAATTGCTCACCCTCGAGTCCTAGCTAGTTGCTTCGTACATAGTGATTTGGTCTTTTTCAAGCTTCCCTCAGATTTGTTAGTCGCTTTACTCTGGCTAAATTCCTGTCTTGAAGCTGCAAGTTTGGTTTTCTGCCGTGTAGAAACAGCATTTCTCCGCGGAGTTATAGATTCTTTTCGTGCTGCTGCTGTTTTTGAAGTTTGAGAGCAAGAACTTCCCTTCCTTTGCTGCAAGTTAGATTATCATTGAAAATTTCAGCAAATCCTGAATAAGAAGGCAAAAACATGAGAAGCGCAAATCTAGACAACCTTAGATTTCTCCTCTCTTAATAGAAAATAGACTTACAGGTAGATCCTTCCATGTTCTTCTGTTTGATTTCTTTTCTTCATGAGCATCACTAGCATATTCAGTTTGTTCAAGGCACTTTTCAATTTTCTGTAATCAGAAACAAAAATCAGTTTAGAACTTATTTGATTCTCATAATGAAAAATCATAATATTCTCGTTTCCAAGGCTTACTTGGACTGAATTCTGATGTATCCTCTTTGTTGCAGTTTCCAGTAGAGGTTCAAGAAGATGGAGTTTCTTCTCCAAGTTTGCCTCCTTAAGAATTCTTCTTTCCTTCGAGAAGCAGAAATATTATCAGATACTATTGAAATTCCAGTCTTCCAAATTTATCTAGCCTAAAATATTTCTGCATACATCAGTTCTTAGCCGAAAAGGTTTTGGATTTGTGAGCTTAGGTTTTCTATAATTGACTCCTTCGGCACAGTTGACAGCAGCAGTGGAGTTTCCTTTAGATGTCTTATTCACTCCTTTAGTGACCTGCGTCATTTTCAAATGCATCAGAAACTGAAAGAAAGATCTATGTTTAGAAATAGACATTATAAAAACTAGTATGATATTCTAGTAAAGAACCCACAGTTTGGCCGTTTATAGAAGTTTCTTGCTTGCCAAGAATTTTCTTCTTTTCCATATGACTGGAGTTGGAATTCAGTTTTCTGCAGTCATTTGACAGAAAAATTTATCATTAACTGTTAGACAAGGGGGTATACAAGAAACAAACATTCAAAATTACCAAGAGTTCCACACCTGTTATCATTTGAAGCTGAAGCATTTTCCTTATCATCATGTTTCATGACTCCATTCTCATTCTCTTTGTCATCAGAGACTGAAGCATTTTCATTTTCATTTGTCTCAATGACATCCTGCTTGATCCTCTTCTCTGGACTTGACTTAACTTGCTGGTCAACATTGTTATCTCCTGTATTCCTTTCTATACAGTGTATGAGCGATGTCGAGTCACTTCCTGATGTGTCTGATATAGCTTCAGCTTTATTCTCATCCAATGGAAATTCCAAGGTCTTTTGAGTTTCAAGGCACCCTTTATGTTGATTTCCTTCATTATTCTTCAAAATACCAGATGTAGAGCACACTTCTAGTGAACCATCTCTTGATTTCTCTTCAATCTCCATATCGCTGGAGTCATTTTCAGACCCTTCACAAGGAGCAGGACTGCAATGCAGCTCCTCATTCTTTTTCTTCAAGCATTTTGAAGATTTGGCTTCCTTGCCCTGGCAATTTTTACAATGCAAAGAATCATAGACCCGGCTTTTAACCTCTCGTCCTCTAAATTGTTTTCTTGAGGCATCCATAGGCAATGGTTTGTTACATCCCGATATATGCTTCTTCCCTCTAGTGATTTCAAGCTTCTTCACCCCTACACATAATTTTCTCATACTAGCACTCAATTCAGCAGATTTCTTCAAGTTCATCCTCGCTGTCTTCTCTGGTGAGTGAAAAACCAAAGCCTTCGCCACCATTTTATTCTTCGGCACTGCAATGGTTGTTGGTTTTGGGTTCCTTACACTTCGAAATGCATCCAAATTCGAGAGGCGTTTCTTGTTCCGCGGAGTAGTCAGAGCCTTAGTCACAACAGAAGATTGCTTTCCTTTCTTCTTTGGGGTTTCACACTGCTTAAAAAGAGGTCTTCCCTTCACTTTTCCATCAACCATCTTTTGAGATATTGAAGAAACCAGAGCCAATCTAGACACTCTAGACTTTGAAGGTTTAGCAGGAACCGTAAGTGGACATTTCAAATTTGTACTGCCAAATTAACAAACAAATGTTCTCATTTCAAAGCCAATTACAATAATAACAAAACAAACAACTGAAATTCATCAAGAACATTAGCATATTTACCTTGGATCTTTCCCATATAGGGCTTTTCGAAGCCGAACATTCGGACTCCTCGCTGCCATAACCTGTTGTAGAATTCATTACTCTCATATATATATATATATATCAATTATCTACCAAAAAAATAATTATCAATTTGAAGAAAAAAAAAATATATAACTAACCCTAAGAACAAAATTCTTATAGATCGCTTCAGAATCCATCTCTTCTTCATGCTTCTGGTCACACCCTATAGCCCAATGAAGAGAAATTTTAGAGAATTTTCAATTCACAATTTGAAAACCTAGGTTCAAGTTCAAGCACTAAACTTACTACTACGTCGTTTTTAAATAAACAGAGGAATTGAATTAGTGTGAAAAGGAAATAAACAGTAAAGACGAAATGTGAGGAAGAGTGAAAGACAGACCGACGCGGAAGCAGAACCAGTAACGGTCATCGTAGTCAGGGCGGTGGTAATCGGGTGCGGTGAGGTCGACGAACTTGGGCGCTTCGATCTTCTCGTAGAAGTCGTCTCCGACCGATTCTCCACCGTTGATCTGAATCTCATCATCCATTTTCCTAGAGAGATAGAGAGAGGGTTTAATGAAGGAGCGTGTGGTGGCAGACTGGCAGTGGTTTGGGTGATGGACATGAAACCGAGGAGATTTTTAAATCTCTGCAAGTAGCCGTTGGAAAAAGGCTTGGGTCTTTTTAGTAAAATTAGGGTTTCTTGGGGCCAAAATTGAAATTCTATATTTTTGTGTTAATAATTTTTGCAATGGGAATTATCAAAATAGTCCCTATATGTTATGACAATAACAAAATAAATCGAAATATTAGCATTTATTTTAAGCTTTATCTCTATTATTCAACGCCATCAACAAAAATGGATTTATATATTTTTATGATTTAATCTGAAAAATAATTAAAATAACCACCCACACTATTTAATTATTTTTCAAAATTTTATTAAACGATATAATAAAATTACAATATATTTTAGACTATTTACCGACAATATTAAACTTATTCATTAATTTTATAATTATATAAATAAAATGCTTAGATGGTAGTGGTAAATTTGATACTTTATATTATAAAATTATAATATTACTAGTGTTATCTAATTTTTATTATATTATCTATTTCAAAATTCATTGAATTTTGGAGAAAAGAAAACATAAAAATTAGTATAAATTGTTATTAAAAATTGGTTAAGAACTGGGCCCTCCTGCTAATAAGAAAATTTGGAGTACCTAACCATAAAATTATCCAAAATATATATATATATATATAAAGAAATTAATTATTTCTTAAAAAAAAAGAAAAGAAGCCCGTTAGAAACAAAAAAGACGAAAATACCCTGATCAGACAGACACAATTAACGGTGTTACCCTAGATGTGACATAATGAGCCCTAATCTTTCGTCAGAATACCGAAAGTAGAACTCAGTTTCTCTCACAAAAACAAATGGGCTCTCCCCGTTTGGATATTGCCTTGTCGAGCTCTGATCTTTGTCATCTTTTTCCAAGTTTCTAGGTCAGTATATCGTTCACATGTATGCAGCCACTTGTATATGAAATGTTTGGCTTTTAACTTTTGGATCTTAGCAGTCTGAGAAGCTATTTTTATTGATTTCTGGTTTGATTCTCTCTCTAGATTTTGTCTTCTTGTAAACCCTTTGTAATTTGTTTCTGGATTTCATGTTTTGTTGAGTTTTGGAAATATGTTTGTGGGTTTGTTGTGAAAACAGATAAAAATGCTTCCTTTTGAAGCAATGAACAGTGAGAATTTTCCATTTTCTATTTGTTTTTTGAACTTATTTCAAATGGGTTTGTGATCAAAAGTTAGATATTTATAGTTGCTGTGTTTTTGTTATTAGACCCACTTAAGGTTTTCCATTTTTTATTTGTTTTTTGAACTTATTTCAAATGGGTTTGTGATCAAAAGTTAGATATTTATAGTTGCTGTGTTTTTTTATTAGGCCTACTTAAGGAAGCGAGGTTAGTTTATGTTGGTAGCAGGTTGTAGAATTTGTTTTCTCTTTTCTTCATTCTTAGAAAGGAAATAAAATAAAGCAATTTTTAGCAACACAAAAAGGGAAAAACAAAAGAAGGGAATTTCTGAATATATGATACTGAATAGTAAGCTAAATTTCCTAGCATTCCCTTGTTTATTTTAATTGTTTTTAGTCCACATTAAGTCAGCTAAATTTCCTAGCAACACCTATTTATTTCTCTACAGTGCCAGTCTTAACTAAGAAGCCATTCTCTTTATTATCTTTTTGGTTAATATAAGCCAGTAGTCATTTGGTAAACCTCTGTTTCTTCCTTGAAAGGATGAAAGAAATATTTTCCTGTGTATGACTTTGAATGCTATCCATTGGCTTGATGCAGGCTTCTTTGGATGCTTATTCTAAATGAAGTTCCTGTCTACTTGTTCATACACTCAATTAACAGTCTTCTTCACAAAGATTTTGCCAACTCCGGTGGTAACTTTTTGAACAATTGGATGGTACATTAAAGAGGTGGACTTCTGAATTTGTGTTAGATATCTTCATGGAGGAACACACTTTTGTGGTTGGGCAAGAATTCTCTAATGTCAAGGCCTTCAGGACTGCAATTAAAGAAGCAGCAATTGCACAACACTTTGAGCTTCGTATTATAAAAAGTGACTTGATTCGCTACTTTGCAAAGTGTGCCACTGAAGGTTGCCCATGGCGCATTCGTGCAGTCAAGCTTCCTAATGCCCCAATTTTTACAATAAGAAGTCTGGAAGGGACACACACTTGTGGGAAGAATGCACAAAATGGGCACCATCAAGCTTCTGTAGATTGGATTGTGAGCTTTATAGAGGAAAGACTTCGAGATAATATAAACTACAAGCCCAAGGATATATTGCATGACATTCACAAACAGTATCAGATCACAATACCATATAAGCAAGCTTGGCGTGCAAAGGAAAGGGGGCTTGCAGCAATTTATGGCTCTTCTGAAGAAGGATATTGCCTGCTTCCATCATACTGTGATCAAATAAAGGCAAGCAACCCTGGAAGTATTGCAGAGGTTTTCACTACTGGTGCAGATAATCGGTTCCAGCGGCTCTTTGTTTCTTTTCATGCCTCCATATATGGTTTCCTGAATGGTTGCTTACCCATTGTCAGCCTAGGTGGAATCCAGCTGAAAAGCAAATACCTCGGTACCTTACTTTCAGCTACTTCTTTTGATGCTCATGGTGGGTTGTTTCCTGTTGCAATAGGTGTTGTAGATGTAGAAAATGATGAGAGCTGGATGTGGTTCTTGTCAGAGTTTCATAAGGCCTTAGAGATGAATGGTGAGAGCGTGCCGCAGCTCACCTTTTTGTCGGATGGACAGAAAGGCATTGTAGATGCAGTAAGGAGGAAATTTCCAAATTCTTCTCAGGCATTTTGTATGCGTCACTTGAGTGAAAGCATTGGTAAAGAGTTCAAGAACTCAAGGCTCGTCCATATTCTTTGGAAAGCTGCGTATGCTACCACCACTGTTGCTTTCAAAGAAAGAATGGCTGAATTAGAGGATGTGTCTTCTGAAGCTGCGAAATGGATACAACAATTTCCACCTTCTTGCTGGGCATTAGTGCATTTTGAAGGGACACGATATGGTCATCTTGCTTCAAATATTGAGGAATTTAATAGATGGATTCTTGAAGCTCGGGAGTTGCCCATAATCCAGGTGATTGAGCAAATTCACCATAAAATAATGGCTGAATTTGAAGCCCGACGAACAAAAAGCAGTTCTTGGTTTTCTGTACTTGCACCATCTGCTGAGAAGTGTATGATAGAAGCCATCAACCATGCATCCATGTATCAAGTCCTTAGATCAGATGAAGTAGAATTTGAGGTTCTAACAGCTGAGCGATCAGACATTGTGAATATCAGGACTCGTTGTTGCTCCTGCCGTGATTGGCAGCTGTATGGAATACCGTGTTCACATGCTGTTGCTGCACTCCTCTCATGTCAAAAAGATGTGTATGCCTTCGCAGAGAAGTGTTTTACTGTTGCTAGTTACTGTGAAACATACGGAGAAGAGATACATCCCATCTCTGGTAAAATTGAATGGAGAAAGATAGGTGAGGGTGCCAATGAGGACACTCAAGTAGTGCGACCACCCAAGTTTCGCCGACCACCAGGACGCCCTAAAAAGAAACGAATTTGTGTAGAGGATCTTAATCGTGAAAAACATACAGTGCATTGTAGTCGGTGTAACCAAACCGGGCATTACAAGACAACATGCAAAGCAGAGATTTTGAAGAGTATCAAACAGTTTTAGGTACCTAATTTCATACTTTGTAGACTTTTTGCACATTGTAGTTATCTTACCAACTAGAATAGTATTGTCAGTGCTATGTTTAGGCATACTTCTTGTAAAATAGGAAATATCCACTCTATATTAGAATGTAAGTTAGAAATAACTTCTGAGGAATGGTAGATATGTTGTTTATCAGCATGTACCAAGGTTGGAAAGTGCAGTAGTATTATGTCTTAACATCATTACTCTTCTTGTCCTGTGGTTGTTTGTATGTACTCATACTTAAGAACAAGGATTTTCAGCTTGCAGGAATGTTTCTGAGGTACTGCATTATGTGCACCTTTGTTGAAGACATTGTTGTTCTGAATTGGTTAGTATGGTTCATTTTGAGTGTCCTTTTATTGTCAAAAACTTTTTGTCCTTGGGCTGTAATTGGAGAGCTTATAGACGCATAAAAAAATCTATTTTGAAGTTAAAAACTCTATTTATTTTATTTTAAATTTTCATAACATAAACTAAAAAATAAGAAGTTTGTATATAAAAATAATTACACATTTTTTACAAAAATAAAATAAAATTGTGCTTAAACAACACATGCAGTATGCAATAGCCTTCAGGACCTTGGCATTTGGTTAGCTGCCAACATCTTTTCTTCTGTTGGTCCTCCTACGCTTGCAGCTATCACCATATGCCTTAGAAAATTGTCTTTATGGTTCTTATGATAGGCCGAATATTGTCTTTTTGAGAGTTTATGATCAGATGATAGCGCTATCTGTTGGATACAATTGTCCTTTTGGGCATTTTTGTGATTTAATTCAATGGAAAATGTACCGGAATGAAACAGTGCGGTACAAAAGATTGAAGAGAAGATGGCACAAAATAACTCACTCAATTTATTATCACGAAATGGAAGTAACTGACATTTTTACAATACCATGGAAATAAACTTGCGACGTCTCTGCCTCTCTAAACTACACCACCTGATATCAACCTCCAGCAGTGATTGTTTGACACTATCTAAAAACCAACGGCAGAAGCTTAATGTTTCCATAACTAGAAACTTCCTGAGACTATGAATGAAAAGCTTTTAACAATTTTTATAACAAATTTAAGGGAAACACCATTGCAGCAATGGTCAAGAAAGAGAAAGCCAGAGTTCCATTACTAATACCAAAACTAAAGGAAACAAAGTGCATTTTGATCTTTATACTTGGTCCAAAAAGCAGGTAGAACTAATTAGATACCCCGCCTCGATCACTTGTATAATTGCTTGAATCTTTTGCAGGCTTCTAAGATATTCTCCCTATGGCCGAAGGCACTAACCCTGACAAAACCTTCACCACCAGGTCCAAAACCACTGCCAGGCGTGGTAACCACATGAGTCTTCTCAAGAATCTCGCCGAACACATCCCATGAGCTTCGGCCAGGGAACTGAACCCACACATATGGTGCATTCTTACCTCCATACACTTTAAAGCCAAGTGAATTAAAGGTCTCCACAATGATATCCGTATTTTCTTTGTAGAAACCAATCACCTCTTGCATAGCCTGCAATTTTTTAAAAGCGTAAAGCTGTTAAGTGCAGAAATTCACAGCCAACCCTTTGAAAAAACAAGAGAGAGATAGAGTAATGCAAAAGAGGGGAAAAAATAGAATTAGACATTCAACATCTCTTTATTTTCTTTCACAAAGTTTTTCAATTGCTCAAAGAAATTGAATTATAACCTTAAGGCCTTCAGGTGAAAGGCAGGCCAAACCACCAGCTTGGGAAATATTGGATGCACCATTAAAGCAAGTACAAACAATTCGGCTGAAGTCCCTTGCAACTGGAAACCCATCAGAAAATAAAAGCTCTTTGGGAACCACAGTCCAACCAAGACGAACTCCAGTGAACCCAGCATACTTGCTAAATGATGATGTCTCAATTGCAACCTGCATACCAACATTAAACTTACATATTACATCTGAATATTTATAAACATATGGCCTGAGCCATGCTAAGACACTGAGGCTAAAAATCCCATGCGCAACATAAACTTAACATGCTATGAATGAGAAAAGAAAATGTCATGTTAAATACAATAAAAAAAAAATTATATCTACAAAATGTCCAGGCATCCAAGATTCTGGAGTTGATAAATACATGTTTCCAAGTACGCTACTATAACAAGAAACCTAGAGGATTATTAGAAATAAAGTGTGCCCGTCGTATGAGTTCACAAGATAGAACTAAAAATCAATTTGAACGGAGATGCATAATAAACAGCATTTTAAGATTATTCAACCAAGATGTATTCCAAGACAGACTGTTGAACTCATTCTCATAGGAACATCATATACCAGAAAGAAGATAAAGACAGGTGCAGCGTTGCAAGTCAAAAAGTAAATGATCAACTCTAGAATTACCTCTTTGGCTCCGGGAATTTCAAAGATGGAACACGGATTATCGTCGGACATATACATGGCATAAGCAGAATCATACACTATGTTGACCCATTGTCCTTGGCAAACTTAACCAATCGGGTTAGTTGTTCCCTTGTTGCAGCAGCACCAGTAGGATTATTCGGCGAGCAAAAAAATATGATATCTGTTCGACCAACAGTCGATAAATCAGGAAAGAAACCATTCTCTGGAGTACACCTCATGTATTCAATGTTTCCATACTTCTGAACATCCTTTTGAAACAGTCCAGTCTGGCCCATAATGACACTTGAGTCTACATAAGCCTACATATTGAAAAGGAAAGCTGCAACGTCAAGAGAATATTTCATAAGAATGAATACAACAATGTCATTGACTAGAGCAATGTAAATTGATTTCTTTATATTTTCATCCCGTTCAATCGGAAAATGACCCTGCACAATTGAAAAGTTAGTTTATGTTTATATCCAGAATTACACTTATCTAAGTTTTCACACCCTTTAAAAGTCAATTTAACCTAATAGATAAGTAAAACCAAGGGGAGCACAATAAAATGAGCAATTAGATCTCAAAATCACTTATCAGCATCGACAACTTAATGTGCTCAACTACCCAAATGAACTGATTTAACAAATGGGATCTAGATGCCAGAAGTTCACCAATGTGCCTTAATTACCACGAATATTCAAACAAACATTTTGTAGTTAAAAGTTCTATAACATAGATGAACCATCACGTTTCAAGATCAACTCAACCGTATCATTTGCTTATATGAAGTATATATGATTAAATGAAAAAAGTGAACACATTAATGCAACAAAAGATTGAAATCAATTGCACTTCTTTAAAAGTTGGATGACCGGGTATGATGGATCTTGCACCGCCATAGTAACATTAGAACCAAAAACAATCTGCCACAAAGTGAAGAGAAAGATAGCTTCACTAGTTTTTGAACTTAATAACAAAAGGAACCTTCTTTTTAAAACTTTTAAGTAAAATAGCATCCATCAAGGAGAAAAACCTCAAGATACATAAAAAAAAAAAAAAAAGGAAAGTAGGTTGATACCCAAGAAGACCAAAACTATGGCATTAAACTCTTAACAAACCTGAAGGCGGGATATGTCACATTTTGCACCATCTGAAACAAATATATCACCTTCCTCTATGCCAAGGTCCCTATAAAATGTTGAAGCGATTGCAGCCCTCACTGGCTGCACAGATCAACAATTACTGTTATTCATTAACTAGGATAAAAATCATCATTATTTACAAAATTCTAAATGATTTGAGTAAATAATATCTCTTGAATGCAATGAAAAAATAAAGACATCGTGTTTCAACATGTTTTCAGAACAAAACTAAATGAACAATAAAAAAAATAGTTTCTAAACGGGCATTATGTTGATAATGGAAGCCAAAAACATAAAATTAAACAGAATTTAACAATGCTGCTGTCAATTAAAAAAGAAAATTCCCACATACTTTTTCACCCTGTTCTGCTCCATAACCACTGTAACCCTCTCGTGTGGACAAAGCATAAGATCTCTGCCAAAGTAAAAACAATTCAAGCATGCATCAGCAAGAGGCTGAACATCACTATTGAATGTATATTCTATATGTCAAAAAGAGACCGGAAAAGCATCATCATGATATTAGCCCAAAAAAGAGACTTTTATCAGGTACCTTTGCCATTGCAGAAGTTATAACATCTGGAATGGGCTCAGTAGTGTCACCAATTCCAAGGCTTATCACTTTTGCATCTGGGTATTTCAGCATGTGTGCAGCCCTTCTTCTAGCAATCTGTTTTAAGTAACATATGGGGAAAAGAACAAATTCAATTACCTAAAATTGTCAAAAATTTCATCTAACATGTATCAAGAAACTATAAACAAGGAAACAAATTAGAGATCTCAGTTGGTTAACAAATGCAATAAAATTAGACATTCAAAGCCTGAAAAATAAAAGCATGTTAGAATCAATAGAAAGTAATAATATATCAACAAAAACCATGTCACAAAAAATAGTAGGGCACCACTACAGACCTCGGGAAAGAGGTATCCTGCTTGAAGTTTGGCCAAGTTTGCATTGCGAGAGACCTTTGTCTTGTAAGCTTCATAACCAAACCAGAAATATCTTAGAACAAACGAAGTATATTAACAGAAGGAAAAACCACCAATCAATGCTTACACTAAGTATATTAACAGAAATTTCTTGCACCGTGGAGTATTAAACCAAATTTATCCTATACCTATACTTATAGAAACACAGGGCCATTCAAAGATTGGACCGCTAGGTCAAATTAATACCGTGTTAAATTATCACTAATCCCATAAGCTTACGTAAGAGTCCAACTAACAGTGCTACACCATCACATTGAACTTCTAATGAAAGTGATTAGTCTTCATACAAAACTTTGAATTTTAAAACAGAGCAAACTCTCTAATGTCTATCAAACACAACAAAAAGAACATAAAAGCAAATAAATATCGCTCAAATCACTACACAAATGTGGTAAACATGAAAAAGAAAAAGAAATACCAATCTTCTCTTCTTGAGGCGTGGCAACGCATTTACATATACCAAAGTTTTTTGCTATAAGCGAAACATTCTGTCTTCTGCAACATTTTACAAGAAAAAAAAAACTCATTTGAAGAAAAAGAACGTGTTCGGTTGCTGGGAAAACTGAGGGAAAAAAAGAGGCTAGAACCCATAAAATGAAAATACGATTGATTACAATACAACATCTGGGTCGTTTCATTTTGGTTCATTTTCTCAGTAACCAAATAGAGCCACCAAATAGAGCCATAAGAAGTAGAGCAGAAAAACAAAATAATACCCTGAGTTGAAATTAGTTGGAGCTAGAAAAGTAGATGAGGATGAAGAGATCATTGAAGTGGAGAGATTCTGAGTTATAGACATGACTGAAGATTATGAAGAACAGCTAAAAAGAGCAGCTTGTGCAGTATCACTGAGCAGGTCAAAGTGACATAGAATGTACATACAGTAGACCTAAAACCCTAATGGATGATCTGTAGAGTCAAAATTCTGGCAGTGGGATCTTGACACTCATACACGGTAACGTATGTTACGTATTGTGGGGGGCTGACTTGGTGATGGCACGAATCATGAATATGAAACGACGTGTCGTTTTGAATTGTATTTTCATTTTTTACAAGAAAAACGACGTGTCGTTTTTATTTGAATTAATTAATCATTAATGCTTTCGGTCTATTTACTAGTCTTACTGGATTATTGTGTTCTGAATTAAAACCCAAGCCCATATTAGGGGCAAGAATTGGGGCCCACTTTTGGCCCGGCCCATTTAAGAGACGCTAAATTTTTAGCCTTTAAGGACTGTTTTGGTTATGTTTTCAAAATGTTAATAATTTGTGAAATAAAAAGAAACGCTAAGGACTTTAATAAAAATATCCTTATACGGGAAGAACACCGTTTATTATTATTTAATACGCTTTTATTGTATTTGATCGTAAAGAAAACACTGATTCCGACAGGGAAATATTACAGCAATTCTCACATCGTTCCTCCTCATCTGCGTCAATTAGACGTCTTTCCGTGCGGCCGGCCGCCTCCGCTCTCCAGCAGCAGCTTCTCGGCCCCTCCGCTCTCCAGCAGCATCTTCTCGGCCCCTCCTTTTCTAGTATCTTCCTCTCCCTAGAAGGATTTTTTTTTTATTTCGGCGGGTAAGTATTACTACACCATTTTTTTTTGCTGTAATTCACCGTCAGAGGACTCAAATAAGTTAGTTTTAGACTTTTTTTTTCTGATTGGTTGTAATTAGCATTCGATTTGTTTCAGTTTTCTGCTGAAAGTTTTTATTTTCTTCTGGGATTTGGTTTAATTTCTCTTTTGTTGGTATATTTGGCTTGAATTGGGTTTGGTTCTAGCTCTATCATTTGATTTTACGCCGTCCTTTTGATTCCAATCAAGATGGAAAATAGTTTTATCCTTGACGATTGGGTTTACTGTTTGGTTGCTGAGAAATTGTAGGAATTGACAAGAAAGTGAATAGCTTTATTCAAGTCTTTTAATTATGCACAGTTTGGAGTTTTTTTTTCTATATTTCACTCCTCAGTTTTGTTCTTATTTCATCCTGATCTGGAGCTGGGGCCAAATTTTCATTGAATACATGTCAAATTTGTGGAGTTTGTCATTTTTTATTGTTTGTTTATGTGGTTCAATAGTTTTGATTAGTACTTGAAAATGTTGTTCATGCCTGATGTTTTTTTTATCTCGCTAGTGTCCTAATCTTCAGTAGTATGTTCAGTTAAATCTCTCTCTCTCTTTCTACGGGGTTGCAAAATATCCTCGATTTCTTTTGAAACAACTGCTCGTGTGTTTTAAGGAAAAATTTTTGCTTTGCTTAAAGTTGGGAAGGTATTTTATGTTAATACAGGTATAAGATAGTGGTGATTGTGCAGGGAAATCTATTTTAACATCGACTTTCTTTCTTTATCTGATTGCCTTTTTATTTGCTGATTTGTAGGATCGTCTTTTATCTCTTTTTTTGTGCTTGTTTCTGGTCCTATTTATTTACCTTGGCTACATTTTTCTCGCATTTCAAAGTTTTGTTGGGTCAATAGGAGTATTGATCTCCAAGGATTTGATGCCACTACTATCAGGTTGATTTAGGTGACAGGAATTCGGACGACCATTTGTAAATAATAAGAGTTTGTCACATAGTTCATTTAATGTACTATTTTCACTTTAAAGTGGGATGATTTGTCTGGGCTAGGGGGTGATCTCAAGGAAGCACCACTAGCAGTAGACTCTTTAGCCACAAAGGCTGCTGTTACATTGGAGATTTTATTGGTCCTTGATTACTTTGCAAGCTTGAGCTATTTGTTTGGTTTATTTTTTTGCATATGTTTTTTATTTTCTCCTTTTTGTTTTTCCCTTGAGGAGGTGTCCTCATTTTCAGTATTTTTGTCCTCTTTCTTTGGAGATCATTGCTT
Organism: Cedrela odorata; assembly: GCA_035584115.1. NCBI lineage: Eukaryota > Viridiplantae > Streptophyta > Magnoliopsida > Sapindales > Meliaceae > Cedrela > Cedrela odorata. The sequence continues at coordinate 9,929,571 of JAXCLQ010000010.1, read as the reverse complement.
ATTGTGATAAAACCTCATGTTAGAATTCTCGGAAGATAGCTAACATTCATTTAAGTTTCTCCTGATCGTACTTGGGTATTACAGCCTTGATTTGTGCTTTCATGATTTCTTACTTGTACTCTTGGAACTTGTTTTGCAGGGTTAGATGGATCTGGAAACTGAGAACAGAATAGCTGCAATCCTGATGAAGGAAACAGCAGAATTACGGCGACAAGCAAAGAAGGAAGGTGTACATGTTTATCTTGAGCAGCCTAAAGTGAGAGGTAGGCCAAATTCACGTTTCCTCACTGCAACTGTTCTTGGGGTGCAGCAAGGTGAGTTCTCTGCACCTATTAATGGTGATTATTTTGTTGCTTCTATTTAGTTCATTATTATGTGTGTCATCTATTTGTCTGACTGATTTGATTCCTCTTTCCCCCAGCTAATCGATCTGTGGAAGTGAATGAAATGTGGTGAGTCCGACAGAAAGAGCTGGAGCTAAATGATAGGCTTAAAGGGAGATCAGACAATCAAAGTAGACGCAGTAGTCATAGGGATACTGGTAATTCCTCGAGAAGTTCAAGTAAAAGGCACATCACAGATGACAATGGCACTATTGCCTCATGCACATCAAGTCAAAGAGAACGTGAGAGTAGCTATTCAAGGGAAGATGAGGGTTTAAGAGATGAAGAGGTTGAGGAATTTCTGCACTCAAGGTCAGAAGATAGTCCCCTCTCTTTCTCATTCTCTTTGTGTTTGCACGCGAGAGTCCAAGGGACATAATTGGCTTGTCTTGTTTTAATTTCAAATACATATGAAAACTTGTGTTGGTTTAAGCTTAATGTTTTTGTTAATGGCAGGGTCAAACGTGGTAGAGGTGCAGTTGGTTCAAGAATGGATGAAACAGGTCCTTATCTTGCCCCATCTCCGGACTCCATTGATAAGCTATCGGCAAAGGTTGGATGCATGGCAACATTGTGTTCTTGGTCCCGAGAAGCCTTCTTCACTGCAGTGTTGTAAATTTTCATATGAGGAGATTCACGAGGACCAACGGAAGAGGACAAAGAAGGAACACTCAAGTAGCCCTGATAAGCAGCGCTCAAGGAAGCACAAATCCAAAGAAAAGTCAAGGCGTGAGAAGAAAAAGAAGAAAAGGGAGGAGAAAAGAAGTAAACATCACAAGTAAAGGTTTTTCTGTATTGTACTGTAGTTCGCTAATGAGATTTACAAGCAAAGCGTTGCTAAATTTGTATGAAAACTCTTGTATGTACAGAATTCTTAATTTTTATCACTCTTTTAATGATAAGTAATTTAATGCCCTGTTTAAACAATGGAATTTGAGCATTTCCCTTTCCACATATTTCATGCTGAGCAATGCATAAAGTTGAATATGAATTTGTAATACTAGTTAATTCAACTTGGGTTCAAGAGATCTATTCTCTTATTTTGTTCTTTTATCCACTATCTATTTATTCTGGTGAAAGCTCAGACACAGAAATATTCTCTCATACTATTCTCTTGCAACAGCAATGTAATTGAAACCCATGTCCCTTGTGCAATTACAATAACTTCATTACATCAAAAGATGTATACACTAGGACAAATCCAACAAAAAGATATACCCAAACGGCAAAAAATTGTCTTCTACATCTCCAATGACTGCTTACAAAGCTCTCTTAGAACTAGTCCAAATATAATACATTTTCCCATTTTACTTCTCAACCGTTCAATTACAGTTTTAACACAGTACAAACTATCTGGATAACTCTATAATAGCTTCAACATTTGAATAAAATCCCTAGAGGAACGTCAATTACACTTTTAACACTAGCACAGCAAAATCTATCTGATTACTCTATAATAGCTTCGACATTTGAATCAAATCCCTAGTGGAACTAACTTCCGGAACGAATTCAACAAATTTTCATAATCATCTATACTGCAGTACATTTTGCTTACTATCAAGGCATGCGTCATGAATCCTCAAAATGATGATCTGTCTCGTCAAATATCTCCTCCTGCGTAATGCAAAATAAGGTCAGTATAGAAGCAACAAATGATGAATTGTGGAGAAAAATGAAGACAGAAATATTGCCGAAAGCTATACTGGGATGTACCTGTAAAAGCTCTTCAATGACATCTTCCATTGTAATTATGCCAACAGCTTCTTCTTCCTCGGGAAGCTTTGGAAGTGGATTGCCATCTATCTGCAAAATGTCCGAGTACATGTCCTTTGTCCACCTCTTACTCCTAGAACTGGTCCTGTATAAATTTTTTGAGCTGTTGGGAAAGCTCTTCCATTTCTGCAGTGATCTTTTGCTCTTTAAAATCTTCTCTTGTGGAGGCTTTTCACCATCAATGTCAATCTTCACATCTCTGGCTGAATCTAAATTGAGAGAAACGCAATTATTGTAAATCAAAGTGGAAAAAGAAAAAAGTAAAATCCATCATAAGTAGTATTTCAGGTTAAAATAATCTTTTGGGGATAGACTATAGATTAGGTTGGCTCTTACTGTCAGTAGACTTGTCAGCAGGGTTGCCTGCGGATTGTTCCGAAGTCTTGTTGCACCGCCTCACAACAACAGCCATATGGCTGTGACCTTTCTGAAATTCATTCAAGATATCGTATAATGGCAAAGTTTCTGGAACCCTAAAAATAAATAGAGGTAGAAAATTAGTGTAATAAGTCGAATAATGCACATCAACCTTCTGCCAGAACAATGCATTAAGTCAAATATAAGCTACCTCGGAATCCTGCGTATGGTAACATTCTTCACAGGAACTTCATCTTCTGGGTGAATTGTTAACAAATTCTTTGCCTGAACATTAAAATATGAATGTCAAAAAGGAAAAAGCATGCAAAAATGAAATGTAGGAGTAAGTATTTGACAAGACCACACACACAAAGAAATTCAGTTAAAAGAAGTCCGATTCACATGTCTAACATATCAAAGAACTGTGCTCACTGACTATGTACCAAATATTTCAATATAACAAGCAAACTAGATGCGTTTTGACTGCATCAATTAAATCTGTATATAAAAAAGGGCACATCAGAAAATAAGCACACTAGATGATTCATCCAATGCAACTTCATATAAAACAAACGTAAGAAGTATTAATATTCAATGAACATGAATTACAGAAATTATCAATTTACCAGAATAAGTCCAATTATGTTTGTAGGTTCCTCATAATAAACAGGCACTCTGCTATGTCCTTTCTCCAAAATTAGATTCATCAAATCTCTGTCCATAACAAGTGAATGTCAATCAGGATGATAGTTATAAAATGGGCGCAAGTGGTTTTCTGTTTAATACTCGTTAGAATATCTTACTTGTCAAGCTTGGCATTTATATCAATAGCAAAAGTTTCAGCTATCTGAGTCATGGCATCACTTGCAGTTTTCTCAGAGAGTTCAAGTGCTCCAGCAATAATAGTAGTCTCATCATGAGTCAGTTCTCCGCCTTTTCCAGCCTAATAAAAATCAATCACAGGTTGATAAATCTAATCCTATTTAACTTAAAGAGCTGGAAGATAGAAAAAGTCAGCCTATTAAAATACGGGTATGACAAATAACTCTAAAAGAATCTTCTATTTGCAATTTGAATATTAAGAAGTTATCAAACACACCTCATTACCATGCAAATCTACAAGCGTTTTCAACTCAGCTCTACGAAAGAGTGCTACACGTCCATGGCCCAATAAGAAGTCCAGCAGCTGAAAAGTCACCAAGAAGAA
>JAXCLQ010000010.1:9904818-9918639 GCA_035584115.1 Cedrela odorata | reverse complement strand
AGTGAAATACCAAAGCCTTCGCCACCATTCTATTCTTCGGCACTGCAAGGGCTGTTGGTTTCGGGTTCCTAACACTTTGAAATGTTCCCAAATTCGAGAGGCATTTCTTGTTCCGTGGAGTAGTCAGAGCCTTAGCCGCAACAGATGATTGCTCAGCAGATTTCTTCAAGTTCATCCTCACTGTCTTCTTTGGTGAGTGAAATACCAAAGCCTTCGCCACCATTCTATTCTTCGGCACTGCAAGGGCTGTTGGTTTCGGGTTCCTAACACTTCGAAATGTTCCCAAATTCGAGAGGTGTTTCTTGTTCCGTGGAGTAGTCAGAGCCTTAGCCGCAACAGATGATTGCTTTTCCTTCTTCTTTGGGGTTTCACACTGCTTAAAAAGAGGTCTTCCCTTCACTTTTCCATCAACCATCTTTTGAGAAATTGAAGAAACCAGAGCCAATCTAGACATTCTAGACTTTGAAGATTTTGCCGGAACTGTAAGTGGACATTTCACATTTGCACTACCAAATTAAATGAACAACAAATCAAGTGTTATTTCAAAGACTAATACAACGATAACAAATAAACAAGGAACAAATGAAGCTCATTAGCATATTTACCTTGGATCTTCCCTGTATAGAGCTTTTCGAAGCCGAACATTCGGACTCCTTGCTGCCATAACCTGTTGTAGAATTCATTACTCTCGTATATCAATTAATCTAGCACAAAAATCAACATCAATTTCAAGAAAATATATTTAGAAAAAAACAAAACTTGAACTAACCCTAAGTACAAAATCCTTGTAGATCGCTTCAGAATCCATCTCTTCTTCATGCTTCTGATCACACCCTGAGGCACAATGACGAGAAAATTTAGAGAATTTTCGGCTTAGCACTAAAATTGTTACTACTTCGTTTCAAAATGACACAGAGCTTTGATAAACTAGGTGAAAGTTCAAGCACTGAAATTGCTACTACATCGTTTTAATTAACAGGATTTGAAAGTATGCACTAAATGTGAGGAAGAGTGAAGACAGACCGACGCGGAGGCAGAACCAGTAACGGTCATCGTTTTCAGGGCGGTAGTGGTCGGGTGCAGAGAGGTCGACGAACTTCGGCGCTTCTATCTTCTCGTAGAAGTCGTCTCCGAGCGATTCTCCGCCGTTGATCTGAATCTCATCGTCCATTTAACAAAGAGAGAGAGAGAGAGAGAGATGAGTGAGAGTTTAGTGAAGGAGCGTGTAGCGGCAGACTGGTAATGGTTTGGGTGATGGACATGGAACCGAGGAGATTTTAAATCTCTGCAAGTAGCCGTTGGAGAAAGGCTTTATTTGGACATTTTTATTTTTTTTGTCTGAAAATAATGCGCATATGATTCCTGGGGTCTTTTTATAAATTTTAAGTTTATGGGACCAAAATTGAAATTCCATATTTTCTTGTTAATCTAATAATTTTTGTACAGAAAATTATCTAATTAGTCCATATACTTTTAGAAGATAACAAAAAAATCAAAATTTTAGCATTTATGTTAAACTTGTACAAAAATGAATTTATACATTTTACTATTATATATGAAATTAATTTTTTATTTAAAAAAACCCATTAGATAATAAAATGACGAAAATACCCTGATCTGACGCACACAATTGACAGTGGTACCCTTGATGTGACCTAATGAGCCCTAATCTTTCGTCAGAATACCGAAAGTAGAACTCAGTTTCTCTCTCAAGAGCAAAATGGGCTCTACCTGTTTCGTTCTTGCTTTGTCAAGCTCTGATCTTTATCTTCTTTTTCCAAGTTTAAAGGTCAGTATATCGTTCACATATATGCCGCCACTTGTATATGAGATGTTTGGCTTTAACTTTTGCATCTTAGCAGTCTGAGAAGCTTATGTTTTTATTGATTTCTGGTTTGATTATCTCTCGAGATTTTGTCTTCTTGTTACTCTTTTGTAATTTGTTTCTGGGTATCATGTTTTCTTGAGTTTTGGAAATATGCTGGTGGGTTTGATGTGAAAACAGATAAAAATGCTTCCTTTTTATGAACAGTGAAAATTTTCCATTTTTTATTTTTATTATTTTTTTGTTTTTGAACTAATGTGAAATAGGTTTGTGCTCAAAAGTTAGATGTTTATGCTCTATGTTTTTGCTAGAACCACTTAAGAAAGCAAGGTTAGTATATGTTCTATTTTATAGAAAGTAAATAAAATAGAACAATTTTTAGCAACCCAAAAATGGGAAAACAAAAGTTAGTGAATATATGATGCTGATGTTAAGCTTAAATCCCTAGCGTTGCCTTGTTTATTTTATTTTTGCTAGCCCACGTTAAGTTTAATAGTTTTTTTAATCAGATACATTTTTTTATGAATATTAATGTTTCTACAGTGGCAGTTTAACTAAGAGGTCATTTTCTATATTATCTTATTGGTTAATGTGAGCGAGTAGTTATTTGGTAAATCTTTGTTTCTTTCTTGAATGAAAGGAATGTTTTCCTTTGTGTGACTTTGAATGCTATCCATTGGCTGCTTTCAGGCTTCTTTGGATTTTCATTCTGAATGAATTTCCTGTCAACTTGTTCATACGCTCGGATAACAGTCTTCTTCATAAAGATTTTGCCAACTTTGATGGCTACATGTTGAACAATTGGATGGTACATTAAAGAGGTGGACTTCTGAATTTGTGTTAGATATCTGTATGGAAGACCACACTTTTGTGGTTGGGCAAGAATTCCCTGATGTCAAGGCCTTCAGGAATGCAATTAAAGAAGCTGCAATTGCACAACATTTTGAGCTTCGTATTGTAAAAAGTGACTTGATTCGCTATTTTGCAAAGTGTGCCACTGAAGGTTGCCCATGGCGCATTCGTGCAGTCAAGCTTCCTAATGTCCCAACATTTACAATAAGAAGTCTGGAAGGGACACACACTTGTGGGAAGAATGCACAAAACGGGCACCATCAAGCTTCTGTAGATTGGATTGTGAGTTTTATAGAGGAAAGACTTCGAGATAATATAAACTACAAGCCCAAGGATATATTGCATGACATTCACAAACAGTATGGGATCACAATACCATATAAACAAGCTTGGCGTGCAAAGGAAAGGGGGCTTGCAGCAATTTATGGCTCTTCCGAAGAAGGATACTGTCTGCTTCCATCATACTGTGAGCAAATAAAGAGAAGCAATCCCGGAAGTATTGCAGAGGTTTTCACTACTGGTGCAGATAATCGGTTCCAACGACTCTTTGTTTCTTTTTATGCGTCCATATATGGCTTCCTAAATGGTTGCTTACCCATTGTCAGCCTAGGTGGAATCCAGCTGAAAAGCAAATACCTCGGTACATTACTTTCAGCCAATTCTTTTGATGCTGATGGTGGGCTGTTTCCGGTTGCAGTAGGAGTTGTTGATGTAGAAAGTGATGATAGCTGGATGTGGTTCTTGTCAGAGTTTCACAAGGCCTTAGAGATGAATGCTGAGAGTATGCCGCAGCTCACCTTTTTGTCAGATGGACAGAAAGGCATTGTAGAGGCAATACGGAGAAAATTTCCAAATTCTTCTCAAGCATTTTGTATGCGTCACTTGAGTGAAAGCATTGGCAAAGAGTTCAAGAACTCAAGGCTCATCCATCTTCTTTGGAAAGCTGCGTATGCTACCACCACTATTGCTTTCAAAGAAAGAATGGCTGAATTAGAGGATACTTCTTCTGAAGCTGTGAAATGGATACAACAATTTCCTCCTTCTCACTGGGCATTAGTGCATTTTGAAGGGACACGATATGGTCATCTTGCTTCAAATATTGAGGAATTTAACAGATGGATTCTTGAAGCTCGGGAGTTGCCCATAATCCAGGTGATTGTGCAAATTCATCATAAAATAATGGCTGAATTTCAAGCCCGGCGAATGAAAAGCAGTTCTTGGTTTTCTGTACTTGCACCATCTGCTGAGAAGCATATGGTAGAAGCCATCAACCATGCTTCCATGTATCAAGTTCTTAGATCAGATGAAGTAGAATTTGAAGTTATATCAGCTGAGCGATCAGACATTGTGAATATTGGAACTCATTGTTGCTCGTGCCGTGACTGGCAGCTTTATGGAATACCGTGTTCACATGCTGTTGCCGCACTCATGTCATGTCGAAAAGATGTGTATGCCTTCACAGAGAAGTGCTTTACTGTTGCTAGTTACCGTGAAGCATACAGAGAAGAGATACATCCAATCCCTGGTAAAATTGAATGGAGAAAGATAGGTGAGGATGCTGATGATGACACTCAAGTTGTGCGGCCACCCAAGTTTCGCCGACCACCTGGACGCCCTGAAAAGAAACGAATTTGTGTTGAGGATCTTAATCGTGAAAAACATACAGTGCATTGTAGTCGGTGTAACCAAACGGGGCATTACAAGACAACATGCAAGGCAGAGATTATGAAGAGTATTGAACAGTTTTAGGTTTCTAATTTTATACATTGTAGATTATTTGAACATTGTAGTTCTCTTGTCAACTAGAATAGTATTGTCAGTGCTATGTTTAGGGCATACTTTTTGTAAAATAGGAAATATCCACTCTATATTAGAATGTAATTAGAAAGAACTCCTGAGTAATGGTAGATATGTTATTTATCAGCATGTTCCAATGTTGGAAAGATGTTAGCATTTATTTGTTAACATCATTTGCTCAGCGTGTACTGTGGTGGTTATGTCTGTACTCATGCTTATGATCAAGGATTTTCAGCCTGCAGGATTGTTTCTGAGGCACTGCATTATGTGCACCTTTGTTGAACACATTGCTGATCTTATTGTGGTTCATTTTGAGTGTCTGATTGGTATCACGTTTCAACAGTTTTTTTATTGTTAAAAAGTTCTTTGTAAATTGTGTACTCAGAATTTCTATATAAAACTCTATACCAAACAAAACCAGGTACGTATAGCTTTCAGTTGGATTCAATTGAATGGAAAATGGACTGGAATGAAACAGAACAGTTTGAAGATTGTAGTGAAGACGGCACAAATCAACTCACCCGGGAGCTTATTCAATTCATTAACAGCAAAAGCAAGTAACTGACACTTTTACAATACCATGAAAATAAACTTGCGATGCCTCAGCCTCTCAAATCGGCCTGATATCAACCTTCAATTGTGATACGTTGACATTTGATCTAAAACCAAACTGCAGAAGCTAATTCCCTAACTTCCCAAGGCTACCAATGAAATGCTTTAAACAATTTTCTTACAAATTTAAGGAAAACACCATTGCAGCAATGATCAAGGAACAAAAAGTTTGAGCTCCATTACTAAAACCAGTTTTACTAATGAGAGAATGATTTTGCATTTTTGTCAGAATATCTTATATTGCCCTGGTGCCGTGCTAAACGAAACAAAGAGGAGTTTAGTCTTTATACTAGGTCCAAAAACCAGGCAGAACTGATTAGATAACCCGATCACTTGTATAATTGCTTGAACCTTTTGCAGGCTTCTAAAATATTCTCTCTGTGACCGAAGGCACTAACCCTGACAAAACCTTCACCACCAGGTCCAAAACCACTACCTGGCGTAGTAACCACATGAGTCTTCTCAAGAATCTCGCCGAACACATCCCATGAGCTTCGGCTAGGGAACTGAACCCACACATATGGTGCATTCTTCCCTCCATACACTTTAAAGCCAAGAGAATTAAAGGTCTCCACAATGATATCTGTATTTTCTTTGTAGAAACCTATCACCTCTTGCATAGCCTGCAATTTTTTAAAAGCATAAAGCTGTAAGTGCAGAAATTCACAACAATCTATGTTGTTTGCCTGTCAGGCCTTTGAAAAAACAAGAGTGAGAGATTGAGTAATGGAAAAGAGGGGGAAAAATAGTTAGATATTCCACATCTCTTTATTTTCTTTCAAAAAGTTTTTTAATTGCTCAAAGAAACTGAATTACACTAACCTTAAGGCCTTCAGGTGAAAGGCAGGCCAAACCACCAGCTTGGGAAATATTGGATGCGCCATTAAAGCAAGTACAAACAATTCGGTTGAAGTCCCTCGCAACTGGAAATCCATCTGAAAATAAAAGCTCTTTGGGAACCACAGTCCAACCAAGACGAACTCCAGTGAACCCAGCATACTTGCTAAATGATGATGTCTCAATTGCAACCTGCATACCAACATTAAACTTGCATATTACATGTAATATAAACATATAGCCTGAGCCATGCTAAGACACTGTGGCTGAAATGCTCTCATGCTCAACAAACATACACTTAACATGCTATGAATGAGAAAAGAAAATGTCATGTAAAATACAATAAAAAATCATCTCCACAAAATGTCCAAGCATCCGTATTCTGGAATTGAGAAATAAAAGTTTCCAACTTCGCTACTATAACAAGTAACCTTGAGGATTATTAGAAATAAAGTGCGTCCATCATAGGAGTATACAAGATATTACCCAAAATCAACTTGAACATGCACAATAAATAGCATTTTAAGATTATTCAACCAAAGATGTATCCCAAGACAAAATGTTGAACTCATTCTCATTGGAACATTGTCTAATGTCTTGCTGAATAAAGAAGTGAATATAAATGATAGCAGGAAGAAAATAAGATGAGTGTAGCATTGCAAGTCAAAAGGTAAATGATCAACTATAGAATTACCTCTTTGGCTCCAGGAATTTCAAAGATGGAACGTGGATTATCGTCGGACATATACATGGCATAAGCCGAATCATACACTATGATTGACCCATTTTCCTTGGCAAACTGAACCAATCGGGTTAATTGTTCCCTTGTTGCAGCAGCACCAGTAGGATTGTTCGGTGAGCAAAAAAATATGATATCTGTTCGACCAACAGTCGATAAATCAGGAAAGAAACCATTCTCTGGAGTACACCTCATGTATTCAATGTTTCCATACTTCTCAACATCCTTTTCAAACAGTCCAGTCTGGCCCATAATGACACTCGAGTCTACGTAAGCCTGCATATTGAAAAAGAAAAGGTCCAGAATCAAGAGAAGATCTCATAAGAATGAATACAACAAAGTCATTGACTAGTGCAATGTATATTTTTTCCCCACTCTTCTTTGAACAATGTCATTGACTAGTGCAATGTATATTTTTTCCCCACTCTTCTTTGATTTCTTTATATTTTCATCCAGTTCAATTGGAAAATGACCTTGCGCACCTGAAAATTTTGTTTATGTTTATAACATTTCATCCAACATAACACAAGTAGATAACATACAACCCCAACAAAAAGTCTGGGTCGCTTTTGTTTTATTCTAGTAAGTGCCTGATAACTGGTGGTTATTGCATGATGCACAAAGCTTATGCAAGAACAGCCATCCTATCCAGGATTACACTTAGATAAGTTTTCAAACCATCTAAAAGTCAAACTAACCTAACAGATTAATAAAACCCAAAGGGAGCACAATAAAATAAGCCACAATTAGATCTCAAACTTTTTTTCAACGGAAAACATTGAATCACTTGACAGCATGGACAACTTTAACGTGCTCAACTACCTAAGTGAACTGATTTAATAATGAGATCCAGATGCCAGAAGTTCACCAATGCGCCATAATTACCATGAATATTCAAACAAACATTTTGTAGTAGAAAGGTCTATAATAGATTTAACCATTACGTTTCAAGACCAACTCAAACCTCGTTTGCTTATATGTAGTATATACGATTCAATGAAACAAGTGAACCCATTAATGCAACAAAAGATTAAAATCAAATTACAATTCTTTAAAAATTGAATTACCGGGTATGATGGATCTTGCACTGCCATAGTGACATCAGAACCAAAAACAATCTGCCAGAAATGAAAGAAAGCATTAGATTTTGAACTTAATAACAAAAGCAACCTTCTTTTTTAAACTTTAAGCAAAATAGCATCCATCAAGGTGAAAAACCTCAAGATATATAAAAATAAATAAAAAAAAAGCCAAAAAAAGGGAAAGAAAGAAGAAGCAGGTAGATACCCAAAAGAAAAACCCAAAACAGTAGCATTAAAATATTAACAAACCTGAAGACGAGATATGTCACATTTAGCACCATCTGAAACAAATATATCACCTTCCTCTATGCCAAGGTCCATATAAAATGTTGAAGCAATTGCAGCTCTCACTGGCTGCACAGATAAACAATTACTGTTATTCATTAACTATGATATAAAAAATTATCATTATTTGCAAAAACTCTAAATGATTTTGAGTAAATAATAACAGTTGAATGCAGTAAAAAAAAATAAAGACATGAAGAGTTTCAATATAATTTCAGAACAAAGGTAAATGAACAATAAAAATATAGCTTCTAAATGGGCATTATGTTGATAATGGGAAGCCAAAAACATAAAATTAAAGAGTGAATTTAATAATGTTGTTGTCAGTTAAAAATGAAAATTCCCACGTACTTTTTCACCCTGTTCGGCTCCATAACCACTGTAACCCTCTCGTGTGGACAAAGCATAAGATCTCTGCCAAAGTAAAAACATTTCAAACATGCATTAGCAAGAGTCTGAACATCACTATTGAATATATATCATACATGTCAAAAGAGACCGAAAAAGCATAATCATGATATTAGGTACCTTTGCCATTGCAGAAGTTATAACTTCTGGAATGGGCTCAGTAGTGTCGCCAATTCCAAGGCTTATCACTTTTGCATCTGGATATTTCAGCATGTGAGCAGCCCTTCTTCTAGCAATCTGTTTTATGTAGTAACATATGGGGAAAAGAACAAATTCCAATTTACCAAAATGGTCAAAAATTTCATCTAACATGTATCAAGAAAGTATAAACAAGTAAACAAATTAGAGATCTCAGTTGGTTAACAATGCAAACAAATTAGACATTAGAAGCCCGACAAATAAATGCATGTTAATATCTATACAAGTAATGATATATCAACAAAAAACAATGTCACAAAAAATAGTAGAGCACCACTACAAACCTCAGGAAATAGGTATCCTGCTTGAAGTTTGGCCAAATTTGCATTGCGGGAGACCTTTGTCTTGTATTCTTCATAACCAAACCAAAAATATCTCAGAATAAACGAAGTATTAACAGAAGGAAAAACCACCAATGAATGCTTACACTAAAAATATCTCTCCCAAGAGAACACATTAGTTTAACTTGTTTCTTGATGTCAATTTCTAAGGGTTGCTTTCTTACATTAGCAAACAAAGTCTTCTAACAGCGTCAGAAGTAATGATCAGTTCGTTTAAGAGAAAAAAAGGGAGGGGGTGGGGTGGGGGAAGAAGTACCTTGTTTTGGGAAAAGGGGCAAATTATATAAAATAGTAATATCTATGTCTTAATATTTGGTTCAGGGGCAAACTATCTCTTAACACATGCTTCAATGAAATATGATCTACATTAAATAGTAGGTGCATACACTTACGAAATGAGTCTTGTTCCATTCTGATTGGACCAATTCAAGTTGAGTCCATTAACATTTGTCTTGAAATCATTTATTTCACATTGACATTTATTTAATCAGACACCAAACTGAAGAGTACAGATCTCAATTATTATCCCAAATTTTTCCGGCATTCATCAATTAGATGATGGAATAGCATAATTAATTATTTTGGAAGATACAAAAATTTACCATCCAATTGATGAATGTCACATAATTTCAGATGGAAAAATTTCGAAAAACACTGTGAAGTATTAAACCAAATTTATCCAATACCAATACTAAACATGGTGCCATACCAAGATTGGACCTCATGGTCAAATTAATACCGTGTTAAATTATCAGGTAAGAGTCCAGCTAACAATACTACACTATTGGACTTCTAAAATTTTAAAACAGATCAAAATCTCCAATGTCTATCAAACACAAGAAAATGAATATCACTAATATCACTATACACATGTAGTAAATATAAAAAAGGTACCAATCTTCTCTTTTTGAGGCGTGGCAACGCATTTACATACACCAATGCTTTTGCCTTTAAGCGAAACATTCCGTCCTCTGAAACATTTTACAAAAAATAATAAATAAATAAATTTAACTCATTTGAAGAAAAAGAACACGTTCTGTTGCTGGGAAAACTGAGGGAAAGAAAAAAAAAACTAGAACCCATTAAATGAAAATACAATTAATTACACTACAACATCTGGATCGTTTCATTTTCGTTCATTTTCTCAGGAACCAAACAGAGCCATCAGAAATAGACCAGAAAAACAAAACAATACCTTGAATTGAAATTGGTAGGAGCTAAGAAAGTAGATGAGGATGAAGAGATCATTGAAGAGGAAAGATTCTGAGTTATAGACATGATTGAAGATTATGAAGAACAACTAAAAAACAAGCAGCTTTGCAGTGTCACTGTGCAAGTCAAAGTGATATAGGTTATATATACAGACTACAGCATACAGTGTACCTAAAACCCTAATGGTCGTTGGTAGAGTCAAAATTCGGCCAATGTAATATTGACACGTCATCACTTGTAACATACATACCGTAATGGTGAGCCCACAAGATGACTTGGTGAATGTTGGCATGAATCATGATGGAACGACGTGTCGTTTTGAGAAATCTATTTTATTAATTATTATTTGAGCCCTAATGTTTTTTAGGGACTGTTGTGGTTATACTTTCAAATGTTTAACACTATTTGAAATATAAAAACTATAAGGACTTTAATGAAAATATTCTTATAAGTGAAGGAAAGCCGTATATTATTATTATTAATTTATTTGATCGTACAGAGTCGGGAGAAAACTGTTATTCCGATAGGAAATATTACAGCAAATCTCAAATCTTTCCTCCTCGTCTGCGTCAAGTCGCCGTCTTTTAGCGTCGCCGGCCGACTCCGCCGTCTGCAGCAACTTCTCAGCCTCTCCTTTTTTAGTATCTTCCTCTCCCTCGAAGAATTATTTTCTCTCCTTGGGTAAGTATATTATTATTACACCTTTTTCGCTGTAATTCACTGTCAGAGGACTTAAATAAGTTTGTTTTAGACTTTTTATTTTCTCGTTGGTTATAATTAACGGGCGATTTGTTTCAGTTTCCGGCTGATTTAAATTTTTTTTTTTTTGACATCTGGGATCTAGGGTTTGGTTTAATTTATCTTTAGTTGGTATCTTTGGCTTGAATAGGGTTTTGTTTTAGCTGAGTCAGTTGATGTAACGCCGTCGTTTGATTCCAATAGAGATGGAAAATATAGTTTTAACCCTTTGAGGATTGGGTTAGGTTTTGGGTTTTCTGTTTGGTTGCTGAGAAACTGTAGGAATTGACAAGAAAGGGAATAGCTGTATTCAAGTCCTTTTAATTATGCATAGTTTTGAATTTTGGTTTCTATTTTTCACTCATTAGTTTTGTTCTTATTTCATCCTGATCTGGAGTTGGACTAAATTTTCATTGACCATTGCTCAAATTTGTGAAGTTTGTCATTTTTTATAGTTTGTTTACGTGGTTCAATAGTTTCGGTTAGTACTTGAAAATGTTGTTAGCTAGTGTCCTAATCTTCAATAGTATGTTTAGTTAAATCTCTCTCGCTCTTTCTTTCTCAGGGGTTTGGAAAACATCCTCTATTTCTTTTGAAACAACTGTTCGCGTGTTTTAAGGAAGAATTTTTGCTTTGCTTCGAGTTGGCAGCTATTTTATATTATAACAGGCATAAGACAGTGGTGATTGTGTAGAGAAATGTGTTGTAACATAAACTCTCTGTCTTTATCTGATTGCCTTTTTATTTGCTGATTTGTAGGAAAATCTTTATTTCACTCTCTTTTTTTTTTTTTTTTTTGTGCTTGTTTCTGGTCTTATGTGTTTACCTTGGCTACATTTTTCTTGCATTTCAAAGTTTTGTTGGGTTAATAGGAATATTGGTCTTGAAGGATTTGATGTCAGTTACTATCAGGTTGATTTAGGTGACAGGAATTCAAACGTTCATTTGTAAATAATAAGAGTTTGGCACATTGTTCATTATATGTATTATTTTCTCATTAAAGTGGGATGATTTGTCTGGGCTAGAGGGTGATCTCAAGGAAAGCATCACTAGCTGTAGACTATTTAGCCAGAAAGGCTGCTGTTACATTGGAGATTTTATTGGCCCTTGATTCCTTTGCACGCTTGAGCTATTTGTTTGGTTTATTTTTCTGCTTATGTTTTTGTTTTTCCCCTGAGGAGGTGTCTTCATTTCTCTAATTTTTGCCCTCTTTCCTTGGAGACCACTGCATATTGTGATAAAACCTCACATGTTAAATTCTCAGAAGATAACTGACATTTATTTTAAGTTCCTCCCAATCTTTAAATAAATGCATACTACAGCCTTGATTTGTACTTTATTTATTTATTACTGATACTCTTGGAACTTGCTTTGCATGGTTAGATGGATCTGGAAACTGAGAACAGAATAGCTGCAATCCTGTTGAAGGAAGCAGCAGAATTACGGCGACAAGCAGAGAAGGAAGGCGTCCATGTGTATCTTGAGCAGCCTAAAGTGAGAGGTAGGCCAAATTCACGGTTCCTCACTGCAACTGTTCTTGGGGTGCAACAAGGTCAGTTCGCTACACCTATTAACTGTTGCTTCTAATTAGTGTATTATTGTGTGTGTGTGTCATCTATTTGTCTGACTGATTTAATTTCTCTTTCCCTCAGCTAATCGATCTGTGGAAGTGAATGAAATGTGGCGAGTTCGACAGAAAGAGCTGGAGCTGAGCGATAGGCTTAAAGGGAGATCAAAGGATCAAAGTAGATGCAATAGTCATAGGGATACTGGTAATCCCTCAAGACGTTCAAATAAGAGACATGTCACAGATGACAATGGAACTATTCCCTCAAGCTCATCAAGTAAAAGAGAACGTGAGAGTAGCTATTCAAGGGAAGATGAAGGCTTAAGAGATGAAGAGGTTGAGGAATTTCTACACTCAAGGTCATAAGATAATCTCCTCTCTTTCTCTCTGTGTTTGTATGTGAGAGTCCAAGGGACACAATTGGCTTGTCTCATTTAATTTCAATTACCTAAGAAAACTCATGTTGGTTTAACCTTGATGTTTTTGTTAATGGCAGGGTCAAACGTGGTAGAGGTGCGGTTGGTTCAAGAATGGATGAAACAGGTCCGTATCTTGCCCCATCGCCAGACTCCAGTGATAAGCTATCAGCAAGATCGGATTTGTGGCACCTCGTTTTTAGTCCCAAGAAGCATTCTTCATTGAAGTCTTGTGAATCTTCAGATGAGGAGCTTCACGAGGTCAGACGGAAGAAGACAAAGAAGGAACCCTCAAGTAGCTCAGATAAGAAGCACTGTAGGAAGCGCAAATCCAAAGAAAAGTCAAGGCATGAGAAAAAGAAGAAGAAAAGGGAGGAGAAAAAGTAAACATCACAAGTAAAGGCTCTGTGGTTCGCGCATGAGATTTACAAATTAAGCGTGTTAAATTTGTATGACAACTCTTGTTTGTTCAGAGTTTTTTTCCCCTCCCTTTTAATGATAAGTAATTTAAGGCCCTATTTAAACCCATTGGAATTTGAGCATTTTCCCTCTCAACATATTTCATGTTGAGCAATGCATAAAAGTTGAATATGAATTGTGGTACTAGTCGGTTCAACTCAAGAAACCTTGAGTTGCTACAAAAGATAAATTCTCCCATTAGTTTTCTTTTATTAACCATCTTTTAAAAGACGATTGATAGCTCATACAATTTTCCTTCTGTGGCAGCCATGAAATTGAAATCTCATGCCCCTTCTGCAATTATAACTGAATTACATCAAAAGTTGGATACACTTGAACGAATTCAGCTAAAATATTTATCCGAACGGCAAACAGTTGTCTTTTACATGAATGAGAAATGACCAAGAACATCTTCAACATCATCATCATATAATAATAATAATAATAATAATA
>JAXCLQ010000010.1:9870532-9887761 GCA_035584115.1 Cedrela odorata | reverse complement strand
AAAGAAAGGAAAAGAAAGGAAAAGAAATGAAAAGAAAGGAAAAAAGGAAGAAAGGAAAAAAAAAAGGAAAAAAAATTGTAAGTTTTTTATTCCTTTCATGTGGTATTTTTTTTTCCATTATTGTATGTTTGGTGTGCTTATAATATTATTAGAATTTATACCATTAATGTTAAATTGTAGTTTAAGAATTAGATATATAGATTGTTTTAATGTATATTTATAATGGTTTGTGTTTGTGGTATTTATAAGATAGTGAGAAAAATATGAAAAAATGGAAGTAGTTATTGTTATATTTATGAAATGTTAGAATTAAGTTAATTTTGTGATAGAAGTATTAAATAGAATGATGAAATTGGTAATAAATAAGTGATGACTATGGAAGTGACGATTTTTGAAATGTGGATGTGATATGAAAATAGTGGTGAGTATGAATATTTAGCCTAAATAAATTTTGTTGATTTGATTTTAGCTACAAGTAGTTAACACAGAAGTATATTCGTGAAATCGAAGATGGATGTAAGTAAATTATGCATTTATTTAAAGTTTTTGAAATGATGTATTTACTAAACATGTTTTAAATATATTATGATAATTGTTGATTTTTTGGTGTTTTGCATGCTGATTATAATGTTATGAAATAATTATTAAAAATGTTGTCGATGTGTATTATTTATGAATGAAAATATATTTTATGGCTCTTGTCGTTAGTTCAAATTTATTTTAATCTGGCCGAGTCCTGTGACAAATTCAAGACTTGCGAACTAGTAAGAATTCTGTTTAACGTGCTATGCTCGTTTTTGTTATAATCGATTATGAAAAATTTTCGCTTTAAGCAGAATATGTAATTATGTTCCGATCCGAGTCATTGTGGGTGCAGATAACACTGATTGACTGAGTCATTCTGAAAATGTTTTTGATATGAATAAATTTCTATGTTATTAGAAACTTTGAAAATTCAATGGTCTGTTTGTGCATATCTGTTTGTTTTGGTAAATAAAGAAATATATTATGTATTATATCGATATGGAAAAAACTTGCAAGATTTACTTACTAAGTTCAAATCTCATTGTTTATTGAAAATTTTATTTTTCAAAGGATAAAGCCTAGAAGGGAGAATTGGCGCTAGCAGAGATAATTACGGATATAAGCAATTTTGTTATATGTAATTATTGGTATCGTGCAGAAGACTGAGAACTAGTTATATAGAGAATTATTGGTATTGTGCAGAAGATTAAAAACTAGTTATATAGAGAATTATTAATATCTAGTGGGAGACTGAGAACTAGTTATATAGAGAATTTTTGTATATGTAAGAATTTTTGGTAATTGTAATTATTTAAGAATTATGTAATAACAATAATATGTAAAAATGATGTAGCATTGAGCTAAAATTTCTGAATGTCGATGCTAAGACTTATATATGATTTTATGTATGGGGTTGTAACACTCATTCTTTGTTGATTAATTTATTTTGTAGAGGATAAGGTATAAAGAAGAGGATTTTCAAGACTAGGATTGATTAAAATTTTTAAATTAAATTGGATGTATAGATATATTTTGTATGAAATAAGACATGAGAAGTACAAATTATTGTAAATGTTTTTTTTTTTTTTGCAAGGATATGATTTTCTTTCTTTTGTCTATCTTTTATTCATAAGAAATATTTATAAGATTTTTGTTGTTTGGCACATGTCGCTGTATTATACTGTATTATTCAATATGATGCATATATTTTGTGTTAATCTTGGTTGGTAAGTGTTCGGCTTGCAATTTGTTCCACAGTGCAAACTGTTTGATTTTGTGTTAACCCTGGCTGGTACTTCTATTTAATGCAGGTGGTCAGCTAATGCTAATGGTGGTAAGCAGGAGGCTCTCGGATATAAGGATGGTTATAGAGTTGATGTTGATCTACCGGAAGGAACATGGGCAAAGGCTCCAACCTTCCATGATATTCTACTCTTTAACACAGGACACTGGTTATTTTATTTCTTTTTGATGTAGCATAGATAGTTGCTTGCTCCATGGATATTGGTATTGTGTTTTATGTTTTGTTGAATGATGGGAGAAAATGCATATATTTTGCTCATTGCTTGTTGCTTAATAATGGATCTCGTATGTATTTATGATTGTAAACTCTGGTCCTATTGACGTTGTGATGACTGAAGCTGATGGTCTCTATACCTTCCATTTCTAGGTTATCATGATTGACACTCCTTTTATGTGTGTGATTTTGGGAGCATTGTGAGGGCTGATTGCCTTTATTTGTGCTAAAGACACAATCTTGGTTAAGGCTGAAATGCAATCTTTACCAGTTTCCTGTTTACACCAATGTCGTGTTTGTTTTGGTTTTTCTTCTTGTTCTCTTTAATAAAAATCTTTACTGGTCAACATATTTTACTGATCCATTATCAGGAATTTTGGCTTTTCTTTGAGAATGACCAGCCTGTTTTCCCTTCCCTACCCCCAGATGTTGGTTTTGAAACACATGGTTGACATTGAATTTTTTATTTTTTAATTTTTTTTCCCTCACTAAGTTGTTCCATAGGAAATCACATGTGTAAGAAAGCTGTGTGCACATTTTCTCATATGGTATTTGTGATTTGTTGACAGATACAGTATGTGGAGAAAACTGCACATCCAGGTTTGATAAAATTGTTTCGTACACAGTCGCCGAGACATTTTGAAGGAGGTGACTGGGACCAAGGAGGTTCTTGCCAGCGGGTTCAGCAATTGTCGCCAGAGCAAGTGAGTCACATTTAAAGATTATGTGTTTGATTTTATTATTATAATTGGTTAAGCGGAATGTAACTTCCATACTAAGAAGCAGTTTTTGTGTTTCAGGTTGAAGAACTTTTCTCATTGAAAAGTAATTGATCCAATCTAGAAACCCACCTGGTTAATCAGCACCTATATGAGGCCCTTAAGGGCTCGGATTTCCGGATTTTCACATGAGCGAGTTCAGAGCTGATGCCCATTCCTCCACTGCAGTGGAAAAAAGCATGACGACTGCATGCACTGGTGCTTACCAAGGATTACTGATACTTGGAATGATTTGTTTGCAACACTTCTGAACGATATTAATTACTATTTCACATACTAATTACATTCCTTCTTGGTTATTTTGAAGTTCGATGATCAACAACACTCGTATAAAAACAACTAAGTTTTAGAACGATATTGAACATTTCAGTAATATGAAGCTCAATTAAGCTCGACAATCCATCCCATCTTGTCTTCAATATGTCCAGTCTGAATTCCTACTAGCATTTCATACAGGTTTCGAGCCACAGTTCCTGTTCCTCTTTTGTACTTAATCCTGTATTCAAACAGTCAGAACCAATCAGAAAATAAAAATTGTTGTAAATTTTAATTTAACATGTAATCAACATATAATAATATTGTAAATATACCTTTTACCCTGGTAGGATATGGTATTGACAGCATTAACAACAACTGCAGTACCTGTACAGAAAACTTCTTCAGCATCAAACAATTCCTCCACAGGAATTGCACGTTCTTCGACCTGATCAAAGTTGGAACAACATGTTATCGAATTCTTGATTTTTGTTCAACTGATAAATTTTTTTTATATAAACGAGACATTTTTGTTTAACTGGTAAATTCTTTTTTGAAATCAAGTCTTGTTTATATCAAAATAACAATACCAGATAACCCAAGCCACGAGCAAGATCGATAATGCTTTTTCGAGTGATTCCAGGCAGAATAGTTCCATTAGTTGGAGGAGTTGAAATGACATTTTCCTGGAAACATAAACGTGAATTTATTCAGGTGACAGTGTACAATTTAATGCTAAAATCAAAGGAAAATATGAATTCATACTTTCATACTTACCTTTACAACAAAAATATTGCTGGTAGAAGCCTCCTCGATGTATTTTCCGGCGACGGCGTCGAGAAATAAGATATCGGTAAACCCTTTAGCCTTTGCTTCAGATATTGCTTTGTAAATCTATCACACATGCATGGAACAATTTAATATCCTCAGTAAAGTAACTACCAGTATAACAAATATATATATATATATATATAACTATTGCAGCTTTGCAGAGACGAAGTTTATGCTCACAGGTGCATAGTTTGTGACAGCTTTAATTCCTCCGGTTCCTCCAGGAGTTGCTCGACGAAAAGTTTCCTCCACAATCAAATCTAGGTCACCCTATTACATAAATACATAAATCAATTTGAATAAGTCAGTTATTACGTCTGCACCTAACAACTTATATGTATGCATATATACCTTGTGATAATTGCCAACGGGAGAAGCATAAGTTGTAAAAGAGAATTCGGGGGCAGGACGAACGCCTAAACAGAGTCCAGTTCCCATAAGCAAAGGCCTAATATACATTGATCCTTTCCCCGGAGGAGGCACCTATTCACAAATCCAAACACAAATTCGGACACAGAATAATATTAATAATACTGTAAATCAAATCAAATTTACTTAAACTAATAAAAAATACTGTTGTGAAGAGGGTCAAAATGTAAAATTTAAAAACTTAAAATCTTGAAGTATAATAAATAAATAAATAAGGGTCTAACTTATGAATATACTTTCATTAATTAAGAAAAAATTGTGACACCTAGTGCAAAATCGTTTAGGCCCCTATTGTAACCTTACCCCTAATTGGTGGAATTAGGGTAAGTATATTATTTTTAAAAAATTATAAATCAATAATTAATTTTTTATTAACGATATATTTATACATAAATATAACCAATAAGATGTTAAAATTACATTAATAATGTAATAATAAAGTCAATAATTATTAATTTACGATAATACAATATAATTATTATATTAATAATTTAATAATATATTAATAATTTAATAATAAAGTCAATAATTAAAAAATATATATATATATATAACATTTATTGATTGGTATGATACTAATTGGAGATATAAATTTTTAAAAAGGTTTGAAATCATGCAAAGTTTAAAACAAACAGCACTTGTGTGTATTTGAGGCAAACATGTTGGAATTGTATGATATTTTCCCTTATTTTAAAATAAATAGTTAACTTACCCAACGCTTGTTGGAATGCACAGTTTGATTTACAGCATTAAGAAATTGTTCCATGGTTGGCGAAGGCATGCACATTCTTTCTGCACCCATTTTCATTCGCCGAGCATTTTCTTCTGGCCGAAATAGAAGAATTCGTCGGTCTTCTGTCCTGAACGCCTTCAAACCTTCGAACAAACCCTAAATAAAATACACCCATCAATGGCATACATCAGACTTCTTTTGTGTAATGAAGGTAGGTTATGGTTTTTTAAGTATGCTCGGTTGCAGACGTTTGCATTTGTACAAAAATGGAACCAAATAGGATTTTTTTTTTTTTTTTTTGTAGAAAAGAAGTGATTGTATTATGCATACTTGACCATAGTTTAAAATTCCAGCAGAAGGGTTGATATCCATGGCTCCAAATCGAGTTAGAATTCCTTTTGAGAAGGTTCCATCTTCACAAGAATTCATTACGTACATGTAATCAGTTGGAGTTAACTCAAATCTAAGCTCTTCCCACTTCACATTTGCATATTCTTCATTGATATTTTGATTGCTGTCAACCCAAACAGGAAAAATTGAGTAAGAATCTTATAAATTAATTAGAATTAAATCATAAAATCTCAATTGTTCTTCAATATTTTAGAGAGTTAATAAATTGACTGCTGGAGTTGGCCCTTAGTTCGGTTGACAAACTCACTTTCTGCTGCCAATCATGCCTTTAAAGAAGAATTCTCCTTAATAATAATAGCATTCAAATAAATTTTTAATAGAATTGTGACTGATATATGAGTCACTAGTAATGAATTGGTTAACGAGAGACTTAATGATTGATATTAATGTATAACTATAGGGTTAAGATCAAGAACACGATTTTTTCCGTTATTTATATATTATTAAATTAATTTTATTTAAATAGTTAGGATTGTATTTCACATGTACATTAATTATGATATATTAATTACATTTGTTAAATTTAATTTCAATTATTGAGAGTGTATTAATCTATTGGTTGAGAAATTAATTTAAAATATTGAATAAAGTTAAGAAACTGTCGATCTTTCTCATGATTAAATATTTTATTGTAATAAAATAATACCATATTGGTTTGCTACTCATAAATTCTAGAGAACAATATATATATATATATATATACATACATATATATATATATATACATACATATATACATATAGTACCATGAGTTATTAGTTATTACGACTTAATGACTGGTATTAATATATATATATATATTATTGTAATTACAATATTATTGTAATTATAAAATTTTGTATTGAAAATACACTCCTACAAAACTAATAAGTCGTTAATTCTTATAAATTAAAAATCGTAATCAAATCTTAACGATAGAAATCTAATACTATTTTTAGCGTCAGTAATACTATAAATATAAATTTTTATACAAACTGATGTGTCAATATTATATTATTATCACATATCTTATTTTATATAGTATATATGATAATAATATAACCTTGCACTTAGTTTATATGAAAATTTTGTATTTTTAATATTATTTTTGATACATTAATCTATTGATCGATCTTTACATTTGAAATATGATTATTTTATAGGTTCGAACAAAATTTAAGATAATGCGAGTCATGCGTGAACTCAAGCAATTGATTAAAATATATAGAGTATTTGAGATTCTGAACATTAAACTTTGATTTTAAATTATTAAATAATAACTCAATATTAATATTTAAAGACAAATATTAACCTACACACAATTGAGAGTATCTTTAAACTGAAAAACACTAAACGTGAGTGGGTCTAAGTAAATTTTGAGCAATAAAATAGGAAGAAATTAAGGATAATTGGTGCTTGCATGTGTTAATTAATTACCTCTCAACGCTTGGTTCATGAGCTTGCACTGCTCTTGCATAACCGGACTGATTCCTTAACTGCAACCAAGCAAAGAAAATAATTGAAAAGAAAAGAAAATAAACTTTTGCATGTTGTTTGTATTAATTGCTGACAGATGTCATAGAAGATGGAGAAGAAACAAAAGAAATATATAGACAAAACATCTTTAATGATTCAGTATGATTATATGGATGGGAAGTTTTGAATGATTCAGTGAAATTTTGACCCTGAAAACTACAACAGAAAGAACAAAATTTGAAGCTTGAAGGATAGAATTCTATTTTTCATATTACAAATTCACGTTGATCAAGTTCTACAAAGAGAAGGGAAATAATAAATAAATTTAACAAACAAATACATAAGATGAAAAATCAACACACCTTAGACAAAAACGATGCTATTCTTGAAGGTTCGCTCAATTTTCCAGGAAAATCTATTGCTCTAAACATGGTGTGTTTGCTTCACAAAGAAAGAGAGAGAAAAGGAGAGTTGGGTGATGATAAATTTAGAGTACAGAGAAGTTCAGTATGCAAGCTGCATGCAAAAACTGCTGGTTTTTATAGGCAATTTGAGGGTTGGCTGGATTAGTTATTAAATCAGATATTTCCCATTTTTGGATGTGGATTTTTTGCCTACTCCGTATGATCTGTATTTGATTTCACGACAACTGAAATTGCCAACCAAGTATCATTAATTTCTGATTTTCTTTATTACTATTAGTGTTTGTCGTTGTTATTTTAATAACTATTGTAAAAATAGATTCTTGTTGAAAATCTCTACATCAAATAAAGAAATAATGTATTTTTAAAGTTTATAATTAGTATAATACATTACCACAAATAAAATATGTTAAACACAAAAATAATAAATATTTTTAGTAAAATAAAATAAAATGCTAAACTAATAATAAAATTTATTTTTCTCTTACAATTGTTAACATAAATTAAAATAAAATATTTGTAGCCACTCTATATTAATTTATAAATTTATAACTTATACCAATGCTATCAAAACTTTCTTTGCAATTAAACAGTATTTAATTTTCATAAAATATTTGTGATTACATTTCGAATCATCATTGATCCATATCCATACCATGTCAAATCTTTTCGTCCCATTAATTTCATATCGATGCATACTAAAAATGCGATAACAAAATTAAAAAATTTTCCTATTTACCCACTAGAAAAATGATAAGAATATGATTGGTTCTTGTGATTGTGATTGTGATTTCATGCAAACAATGGCAAATGGTTCACCAAATTGAGCCAAACCAAGCGATTTTATTTATGAATGATATGTGTAAATTATACTATACTTTTGTCCCATATGTGTGGAATGAATTTTTTTTACTATACATGGGTTTTAAAATAATTTATATAACCGATATAATTAGGACATCACATTCACTACATTTGTTAGTTGCCCTTTCACAAGTTAGAAAGGGTGTAACATTCTTCCAAAATAATTTATATAACCCTTTCACATGGGTTTTAAGAATATGATTTGGTTGTTCAAATTATGTAAATTATGTACTCATTTGTTACCTTAATTGACTGAAAAATAAATAATAAATTTCAAAATTAGGTGAGTTTTTATTTATTGGTTATCTCAATATAAAACTTGAAATTTATGTTGTCTATTTTATACAAAACTTATCTAAAATTAAAATATATCATAATCATTCATCTACCCATTTAATAAAATTTTATTATATAAATATATTTTTTCCAACCACTTAATTTATGGACGGTTGTGTTAGAATGTCTTATCTTTTTTTTTTTTTTTACTTGTATAGAGTACAGGGGCCCTCTATAAAGGATGGTAATAGTAGTTTGGATTACAACTTACTTGTTTCATTCATGCAAATAAATCGCATATTTATTAACGAAACTATTAAATGAGACAAGCTATCTAGGGGAGGCCCTTAGGAAATTTCACCTATCTTTCTCACTTTGTATATATAAATTGGATTGGTAGTTTACCCAATCAATCTAGAATGTCTAAGATTAGAAGAATGAAAGAAAAATAAAAATTTATATAAAAATAGTTTATTTTAGATTATAGATAAGAGTCTTTAAATTTAATTTTTAATTAAAAAAATAAAATAATATATTTTTTGTTTTCTCATAGATAGAAGTCATATTTTAAAAACTTGTCTATTATCCTAAAATCCAGGCGCAACTGCCGCGAGATTAGATAACATACTTATTAATTTATATGTCATAAGTGGTCTCATGTTTTAGTTATTCTACATAAAGCTTAAATTCTTTAACCAACTACCCTATGGTGCCTATAGAATTCATGTTCTTGAACCTGAGAATATATTAATTCTTAACTGAACTCAGAAAATAATAATAATAATAACCTGTAGGCTTATAATAAAATGTGTGAAGTGGTCAAACAAATCTATGGAATTAGATATATCAAAAAAAAAAATTAATTAGCACATGGATTCTTTTTAATTCTCGTATTAGAACATATTAGCATATATTCAAAGAAATAACTTAAGACTTTAGAATATTGTTTCATATATGTACATATTTTATGTGTTGTCGAATAAAATATTTTTGGATTTTGAAGACTTTACTTGTTAAAAATCTATTAATTAGGACACAATACACGTTAAAATAATTTAAAAATAAAAAAATATATAGATCAAAGTATATATTCATAAACTGTTTATAATACAATACTTCCAGAACAGGTGAATAAGTGTAGTTTCAGAGAGAGAGAGAGAGAGTGAGTGTGTGCGTGCGTGTGCATGCGTGTGTGTGCGTGTTTGTGCATGTGTTCTCCAACAAATAATGGCGGTTGAAATTGCTTTTTATAATTGGAATGATGAAGCACACGTTCCTTGTGCAACTGAAAGCTTATAATTTGTTATGAAATCACAAACTTTTTATAAGCTTATAATCTGTTAGATTACTGCTAAACCTAAAAATTTAGGTAAGGGTTTAATAATAGTATTTAAAGATAAATTTTAAGAGATTTTTTTACTTCGATTTTAAAGGTTAATTAAAGGGTCTAATAATCATTACAAGAAGGGTGATCCGATTGTAAGGATTAAGTTAAGGTCTAATAATCCTTACAAGAAGCATGATCCGATTTTAAATACTAAGTTAATGGTCCAATAATTCTGAGTTTAAGTGGATAAGGATTCAATAATAATAATTTAAAGGCTTAGGGAAGGGTTCAATAATTCAGAGTTTAAGGGCCAAGTGAAAACAAAAGGTAAGGATATAATAATAATAGTATTTAAAGACAAGCAATTTTAAAGGTTAGGAGAAAACATTAAGGGCCAAGAGAAAATATATTAATAAAAAATAAAAGTTTTAAGTCAAGAGTCCAATAATCCAAGTTTTAGGACAAAAAGAAAACGTAAGATAATAGTTCAATAATAGTATTTAAACACCATCGATTTCAAGGGTCAAGAGAAATTAAGCATAGATTAATCAGAAAATAAAACTGAGTGTGGGATTCAAATTTGAGACATTGATTCTAATATCATATTAAATTAATGCTAGACCCCAAAACTAGAGCTATCAAATAAAGTCTAATAATAATATTTAAAGACAAATTTTAACATAAATGATTAGGAGATCAACAAGTACAAGTAATTAATCACAATAAATACAAAAGCTTTACTATCATTAATTATATTTGAATATTCAAAAACAATATTGAAGAGGTGGGGCTGTAGAGATTATCAATTATTATGGTGACGATCCACACTAGTTCGTGCATTTTCTAATATATAGTATAGCTTAGCAAGCCAGGGTTTTATTATCATTAATTTTATATATGAATTGTACAAAGAACAGGGAGGAGAAGAAGCTTATTCGAGTGGGACAGTCCATTCAAATTTATCCTGGATAACACCAGTCTGAATTCCTGTAAGCATTGTGTGAAGTTTATAAGTAGTCGTTTCTTCTCCTGTTTTGTACTCAGCTCTGCATTGGCATGATTCATTAGGGATAATTATTTGTTTGGTAATCGAGAAAATGTATTAGAAAGAAAGAAATATATGTGACAAGTTTTTGCTTTTTATTTTTTTATTTTATTTTTTACCTTGTATCTTGACAGGTTATGCTGGCAACAGGAGTCACAACCATTGCAGTTCCTGTGCAAAATACTTCTTCTGCATTCATTGTATCTTCCAGGGTAATATTGCGTTCGTCGACCTGAAAATTATATGAACAATTGAACGCTGTGATTTTCTGAATCTTGATCATTGTTTAAGATAAATAAATAATTTTCTGAAAATTATTTGTTTAACATAAATAAAGAATTAAGGCAAATAAATAAGATTAAAGAAGGAAATATATTGATAATTACCTGATAACCCAGGTCACCAGCAAGTGTGATGATGCTTTCTCGAGTGATACCAGGCAGAATAGTTCCATGGGTTGCTGGAGTTGAAACAAGATCGCCCTGCAACAGAGTTCATAATGTAAAATTGATGTATATATTGCGAAAAAAAGCAAGAAATTAATGGTGTAATTAACTAGAAATTGTAATATTACCTTCACAATGAAAATATTACATGAAGAAACCTCCTCAATAAACTTTCCAGTTTCTGCATCTAAGAATAAGACTTCAGAGAACCCTTTTGCCTTTGCTTGAGATACTGTTTCGAAAACCTGTAACAATGTCAAAAACATTAGGAAGAAACAAAAATGAACAAGAAAAGAGAAAACAACCAAAAAATTTAATATAAAATTATACAAGGTTTGTGCTTTACCCCTGAATAGTTGGCAATACTTTTGATGCCTCCAGTTCCACCACGACCAGCACGATGGAGTTTATGCTCGATTAACAAGTTTAGGGATTCCCGACCCTAACAGTAGAAAAAATAAGTAAGACGAAGACTTCGATTCTAAATTCTGAATTAGGGTATTATATTATTAATATACTCAAATAGTAAGAAAGCTGAAAGAGTCAAGAAGTGACAAGAAAGGGAAAGTAACGTACCTTGTAAAAGTTACCGATTGGAGAAGTGAATATCATAAAAGTGTATTCAGGCGCTGGTCCAATACCCAGAACAGCCCCACTTCCCATCAGCAGAGGCCTGATATACAGTGCCCCTTTGCCATGAGGAGGCACCTGTTTTTCCAATTAAACATAGGACACAAATTATTACACTTGGAAAATAATTATATTATATTATTGTGTCAGCTTAATCAATGCCCATTTTTATAATTGCAATAGATACAACTATTAATAACAACATTAAGATGACTTATAACGTTAATGAATAATAATAGATTTCTCAAATTATATTTTAATTTTCATTTCAAGCTAAAATGTAGTTTTAAGATAAAGTAGTTCGTCGTTTTACAAGTTGAGTTAATTACTTGGTATACCTAATATTATTTGTAACAATCTTATTACAAGTCTATAATTTTGTGTTATAAATTAGGGTATATTGTTTGGAGTTTGCGACAAGACATTGTTGTCGTATATTCCCCTCGAAAGAAAATACTAGAGAGAAGAAATGAATACCCAACGCTTGTTGGCCAAGGCAACTTGCTTTACGGCATCAACAAATTGCTCAACAGAAAGTGATGGCATGCACAGTCTCTTAGCGCCCATTTGCATCCGCAGAGCATTCTTTTCTGGACGAAAGAGCTGAATTCCGCCATCTTTTTTCCTGTAAGCTTTTAATCCTTCGAACAATCCCTAAGGATAATTAAAGAGAAGGATCAACAATTCCAGCACGAATACTATATACCAATTTGGTTATTGTTGTTTAACTAATTAAGTACGAACCTGTCCATAGTTTAAGATTCCAGAAGAAGGGCTTAGCTCTATGTTTCCATAGGTGATAATTTCTCCATCTGAGAAGTTGTTCTCTTTGCTAGAGCATTTCGTTATATATATGTAATCTGTTTGAGTCAAACCAAATCCAAGTTCATCCCAGTTGATGTTGGCATAATTTTCATCGCTGTTGCAGATTTCAGACAAGAAGAAGAATTAACAAATAAGAAAAGGTAATTCTGTAAACTCTGAAGGAACAGAAACGAATTTTAGCAGCTGCTGTTTATAATGTCATTTAAGCTAAAAGCTAACCATGCAAGCACGTACCCGTTGAACGTTGTTTTACACATGGTGTTGGTTGTGTTTTGCTCCTAAATGAAAATAAAGAGAGAGCACAGCAGTTGATATAGAATACATGCATGCATGCATACAAACTGCTGGCTTTATAAGCATTTTGAGGGGGCAGGTTGATTTTCGAATTTGATCCCTTATCCTCCAAATCCAATTTTTCTTAACCTTTCACAAATTTTACATCTCGTGGCAATTACTATATTGTGTGGTTAAGATTTATTTATCAATTATCTATCAACTATTAAACTTAATGTATTAGTCTCCTAATCTAATTTTTCTTTTTCATTACTTGTTCTACGGGCATGAACATTTACTAGATTTTCACTCCAATTATAAATGAAATCATTTAAGTCAATTGACTTGCCATCTTCATCAATTCATATTTCTTTCATAGCTCCTTAACGATATTACTAGACTTTTTGTCCTTGTATAATCTGCACCATTATTTTTACAACCAATCACAATTTACAGAGAGAAACTCGAGCTTTCTAAGTTGAATTGAAAATGCCGAATCAGACGTGTAAATTATAGCATACTTTTGTCCCTTATGTGGAATGACTTTTGTTTTTTATATATGGTTTTTAAAATAACATATATAATCGAAATAATTAGCACATCACATTCACTATATTTGTTGTCTTTTCACTAATTAGTGAGGGTGTAACATTTTTCCCATTATATGGTTGTTGAAATTAGGTGAATTTTGTACTATTTGTTACCTTAATTAACCAAAAAAGAAACAATAGCTTTGAAATTAGATGAGTTTTTATTTATTAGTTATTTTAAGGAGAAATTTTTAGGTAGGATTTTGTCATTACCTCATTATAATTAGGCGGGACTATTTAATTACTGAAGAAAAAAAAATCATAGGTTGACGAAATTTTTTTTTTAAAAAAAATCAAGAAGGATTCTCCCATTCAATTATTTTTGTATCTGACTTATTATTATTATTATTATTATTATTATTATTTTATCTTCAATCCATAATTTTCTACCTCTTTTGTAATTGTATGATCCCACCGTATCATTATAAAACTTAAAAATAACGTTATCAATTGCATACAAAACTTACATAAAAATTAATACATATCACAATCATTTATCAACCCATTTAACAAAATTTTGTTATATAAATATCTTTTCTTTAACCACTTAATTAATGGATGGTTCTGTTAGAATGTGTTATCTAATTTTTTTTTACATGTATATAGTATAATGGTCCTCTAGAAAGGAAAATAATAATAGTTAGGATTACAACATACTAGTTTCATGCATGCAAATGAATCACATATTTATTAACCAAACTATTAAATGAGACAAGCTTAACTCAAGGGGATGCCCTTAGGAAACTACACCTACCTATCTGTCTCTCTATGTGTGTGTATATATATGTATATATGTTAATTGGGTTGGCTCTTTACCCAACAACACTAGGATGCCTACCTTTGGTTAATACCTAACTTTTCTAAATGTAATGACTAGCAAAGTGTGGATAAAAATGATCCACATAAAAGAGCTGCATAGCCTAATACCATCATACTTCCGTGCATCATTAGCCACTGAACTTGAAGAGCGGGTACTAATACCATCATACTTCCGTGCATCATTAGCCACTGAACTTGAAGAGCGGGTACTAATATGCCGGATTGATGTAGTTTGGTTAAAAATTCTCAAGTAGCAAATTCTTAGGTAAAAATAGCACTTGTCGCGGTTATAGTGCTTAAATGATTTTTAAGATTTTTAAAATAAAAAATCCTATGAATAATGGAGAAAGAATTCTTATTCTTGAATGTGAGAATATATTAATTCTTAATTGAACTCAGAAAATAATAATAATATCTATAGGACTATAATAAAATGTGTGATGCGGTCAAACAAATCTATGGAACTGATTTTGTGCACATCACGAAGGAATCAATATCTCATTATATATATTAAATAATATTTTTAAATTATCACATGATTCTTTTTAATTCTCATATTAGATTGAATGTGGATTTGGTAGTGCTAATTAATATTATATAATTATTAATATTTAAAAATATAAGTATTTATCAATGTGTTTGTCTATTAATTTTATATAAATACTTATCAAATTTAATTAATACAAAATATAATTTTTAAATTAGTATATAATTACATACTAATTATCGCGGGGTGATGAAATTAGACTAATTTTGTACTCATTTATTAATTAACTAAGAAAAGAAAAAATAGATTTCAAATTATGTGAATTTTACATTTATTGGTTATCTCAATATAAAACTTGAATATAGTATCGTAAAATATATATTTTTTAAATTCATTAATTATGATAGCAAATTAGTAATTATATCAAGAGAAAATATATCATGTTATGCATAAGTTTTATCTTATAAATATTTATTTTAAAATTAATTAATTAAATAATAATTAAAATAAGTAAAAATAAAATTTTACATGTATAAAAGAATTTTAAGTAAAACAATCCCACCACATCGTCATTATAGTAATGTGGTGAGACCATGCAATTATTGAAAAGAAAAAAATTATAAATTAATGAAAAATAAATAAAATTAATGGGAATTTTATCATTCAATTATTTTATTATCTGATTTTTTTTATTTTTAACAAATTCATAATTTTTTTTTCTTTTCTAATTGAATGATCTCACTATATCACGTCATAGTAGACGAACTCTCTCTGCATGCATACAATCAAGTCCACTTAAAAGGCAAATAGAGAATGTTAATAATAGTTAGGTTATCGCATTCTCAATCAATTCGTTCGAGCAAATCATTTGTTTATCAATCAAAAAATAGCTATTAAATGAGACAACGTTAATTCGAGAGAAAGGCTTAGGAAACTACACCTACCTATATCTATATATGTATATTAATTGGGTTGGCCCTTTACCCAACTACCTCTAGAATGCCCATCGACTAACATATTTATCATATGCCACAAGAGGTCGCATGTTTAAATTCTTAGTTATTCAATATAAAAGCTTAAATTCTTGCAAGCTACAATATGGTTTGGAGGATCTTGACTTCACAAAATATTTTAAATAAATAAAAATATGTTATCATTTTTATTTTTTAATAATAAGTTATTATACTTTTATCCTTATAAGTTTTCAATGTAAACATTTTGACCCCCAACATTATGTGGAATCATGCAATTACTATTATTCTTATTATTTTGTAGCTCAATTAAACTAGCTCGACTGTCCATCCCATCTGGTCCTGGATTTGACCGGTTTGAATTCCTGTTAGGATCGCATAGAGATTCTGAGCCACAGTGTTTACTCCCGTCTTGTATTCGATCCTGCCGTATTAAGACCATCTATCAATGTAATTGATCATATAAGCTTTTGCAGCCAAGGCAGATAGTAAAAATAATAAGGGTTTTTATATATTTTTACAATAATATTAAAGATATAAATTTTATTTATATAAATTAATACGATAATATTATATTATTGTTAAATATTTAATAATAATAATATTGTTTTGTACGATAAATTTGCATAAATATTTGTGTATGGCCGCTGTTTAAATTTTTAACCTGAAATGATATGTAATGAATAAGCATGTGTTGTCATATACCTTTTATCCTGATAGGTTATGCTACTAACAGGATTGACAACCATTGCAGTTCCTGTACAAAAAACTTCTTCAGCATCAAACAATTCCTCTATCGGGATGTCACGTTCCTCAACCTGATCAAAGTTTGTAGAACATGTTACCAGAATTTTCACAACAAATTATCTTAAATATGTTTCTTTAACTGTTAAAACATCTAAAAATGACAGAAGAGGTCCTTTGGTTAGTCGTGGCTAATGGGCTGATTAATCCGCAACCCAGCCCAACTAAAAAAAAAATATCATACCGACCTGCGCAAATAGTGTACGAGCCAAATTGATTACGAGTTTGTGAATACGGATTAGATTAAGTCAGAGTAAAATGAATTGGGGTCCGACCTGTTTGGACCAAAAATCGACCGGACCCGAAAAAATTACTAACTCAGCAACGTAAATCAAGAGTTCTGAATCAATTTAATTAGTTGGGTCAAATAAAAAATTAATAAACCGACACGATTCATTTTTACATGTTGAATTGGTTTCACATTTTAAAAACTATGACCCAGCCTAGCCCGTTACGTTTCCAAACTCGAATCCAAACTAAGATAATAAACTCTCAACTCAATTCAAATCCGCCATA
>JAXCLQ010000010.1:9840739-9856429 GCA_035584115.1 Cedrela odorata | reverse complement strand
TAGAGAAAATAATCGGTCTTGTTTGTTACGATGTAAATTTGTGAATGAATCTTGAGAAGAATCGCCATGAATTTCCTTAACCCTATAAATACTCATCAAATCTTCTCATTTTTCTCATCAAGCATCCAAGACAGTTTTCCCTTTTGCCTTAGAAAACTTGCAAACTATAATGGGATTCTGTAAGAATATTTCATCACTAGCTATTTTCGGCTGTTTTATGGGATTAGCCCTAATCCTGCCTTCCCATGCACAAAACTCACCACAAGACTACGTCAATGCTCACAACGCAGCTCGCGCACGGGTCGGTGTTGGCCCTGTGACTTGGGACAAGCAAGTTGCTGCCTTTGCACAAAGCTATGCTAATCAACGCAGTGGCGATTGCAATCTTATTCATTCCGGCGACAGGCGTTACGGGGAGAACCTTGCCGGGAGCACCGGTGACCTTTCGGGCACAGCTGCTGTGAATTTGTGGGTTTCTGAGAAGCCCGACTACAATTACAATTCTAATACGTGTGCTGCAGGCAAGGTTTGTGGGCACTACACTCAGGTGGTTTGGCGCAACTCGGTACGAATTGGGTGTGCGAAAGTCAGGTGCAGGAATGGAGGAACTTTCATTGGCTGCAACTACGCTCCCCCAGGCAACTATGCTGGGCAGAAACCTTACTAATATATTAGACCTTTCAGCTACAGTGAGGCGTTTAAACAAGAGTTGGTAATGATAAATAAAGTCTCTTATGTACTAGCAGATAATAAATGAATGAATTAATGAAGTAAAAATAAAATTTCAGTACTTCAATTATGCATTTTCTTTTCCAAAAGAGATAATCTATTAGTGCTTCTTTGATACTGAAGAATTATGTTTAAACTTCATTTTATTTCCCTAATCACATCCAAAGTTTCATTCAGTTTCACTTATTCAACTTATACTAGTTCGAATGGGAGTTCAAAATAACGCATACCGAAGGGAATTCAGGCTGAGGCTTTACAATCTCTTGAAAATCATCATAAAACTTCAGTTAATTAAGATTTTAAGCTCCAAATGGTCCAATTTGACCAAAGATGTCTCATTTGCTCAATTCTAACATATTTTACATAAATTATAGACACTTGGAAGGCATTTTACACACGCATACCGTCTCACACAGAATAATTTGCTCAAATTTTTTTTCTTATTGAACAAAAATATTGACTTCAAAGTTTACCTTTCTCCAACCTACAAAACTGGAAAGAGCATTTAAATTCATTGGCATAGGAAAAGTAGTATGAAAGAAGAGGAAATTGCAGCAGAATATAGGCTCGCTAGAATAGGAATGCAGGGCTTGCGATGCATAATATTTAGTTCTAGTAGTCCCTTTTATAGCCAAATTAAAGGACATCCTATATGGATAACAAAAATTTTGTCAACGTGTGAACTTGTAATTGTTCAACTTCTTGTTGTTTTACAATTTTTTATTTGAAACTGATACAACAACTTTGGCGGAAAGATATATAATAATTCTTTAATCCTCTATACATGCCTTTGTTGTTACTCTAATTATTCAATGAGGAGAAATTAGTGATTATAAACTTAGAACTTTATGTCCTTCTCCATGTCAGGACTCATATTTGACAAGTCTTGTAAATCACAAACTAAATTATTAAAGAAGATTTTTGTGAAAGAAAATATTTTGAATTTTGATGTTGTTAAACATATTTAGGTCATGAAAAATTGTAATATATATGTTTGGATATCCGTCAATCTAAAATTCTTGTATTTTCTTATAAAATTTTATCGGTTGAATCAATCAGCCCCGCAAATTAATTAAATTGATTTTTATTTTTAAAATAAAAAAAAAAGATAAAAAGATTTTAAATTATACCCAAAAGAATCCATATAGTTAATTTTTCAAGTGGTCTTAAGATAAGTAGACAGGCTGAGGTAAATGTACATCCTTTTGGTAACTCAAGCAAACAATGTTGATTCATGCAAGAGCCTTGTCCAAAGACATTCTTACATACAGAATCAACTTTATTAATTAATAAAAATACAGTTTATTTATTTCCTTTTAATCTCATAATTAGCAGAAGCGGATTAGATTAATTATAATTAATTAATCATCTTAGTAAGGACGCTGGCCAATATAATTGCAAGTGACGAACCACCAGCCGTTGCTGCACTGAACCCTGGCACATCCAACATGAACTGAGTTGCGCCAAACAACTTGTGTATAATGCAAGCACTGTTTTCCTCCCGTACAAGAATTTGAAGTGTAGTTATTGTAAGCCTTCTCTGCCACCCACAAGTTCGCGGCGTCGGTGCCGGTGAATGTGCCGCTGCCTTTGGCCAAGTTTTCACCGTACGGTCCGCCAGAATGAACAAGATTGCAATCGGCAATTCTTGAATTGGAGTAGTTCTGCGAATATGCCGCTACTGTGTGTCGCCATACGATATTGGCGACGCTGACTTGTGCTCGAGCTGAATTGTGGGCATTGAGGTAGTCTTGTGGTAGGCTTTGGGCACGGGAAGGTTGAATCAGCAGGGCCAATTACCCCATGAAGCAAATTACTAGACCAAGTGAAATCTTACAGAAATTCATTTTGGATGTTTCCTATAACGTGTGATAGATATATATGACTTGACTGATTGATGAAAAGTGAGGGATGGAATGAATTGTAATTATAGAGAAACAATAGGAAATATATTATCCTAAAGTTGCATCAATTATGATTGTTTTAAGCAACCTACATGAGGAAAACGTCCGGCCCCTTGGACATGATAACTTTTTAGAAATTAATGATAAAGTTAGCAACTATTACATCGATCAAAGCAAACTCCATGCTCTCCCTTCTCCCAAAAAAAGTAACAAAAAGAAAACCAATAACTAAATCTATTAAGGAGATTAGCAGGATCTAGACTTGAGAGTGAATTACAATATTAAGTAAATTACCACACAATTATACTTGATTGGGATGGTGTAACAATTTTAATGCCAAGTGAAAACGCTAACACAGGGTATTTTTTGGATTATAAGCACAAAAATTCATACATGATTAGCATAATTAATTGTTGGGGCATTTATTTGTTAAGTTGGCTTGCGTGTCTCTCTTATTTTGTGACCGAAATAGATGCAGACCTCTTGATGCAGAGTAACATAAAGAAAAGAAGAAAGGTTGGATGTTGGTGTGTCTCACACTCAAGATGTAGAGTAACATAAATAAAAGAAGAAAGGTTGGATGTTGGTGTGTCTCACACTCAACAGATTGAATTCCATGTCTCTCACTTGAGGAAGTTTCTCACTTCTAAAGAAAACAAATTCTTGGCAACAATTTTCTCTACCTCTTATGGAATCAAATTCTCTTTTTTATAACGAGTTAACATTACAAAAATTAAAATACTAACAAACTAGTTGCTGACTAATCAAGCATATCTGTAAGAACTAATCAAGCATATCTGTAAGAACTAATTAAGCATATCTGTAAGAATTTAAATTGTAAATTCAAACTTGAATTTTATAAGTCGCGGACTGAGTCTTGTAGACTAAGTCTTGTGAAAATAACTTATTAGACAGAGAATTTCAGAGCACATAAAACTCCATCAACTTCCTTCCTCTGGAAAAGTACTCGACTCCGACGAGTGTTGTGCTTGGTAGAACTCATAGAGATTGGATTCAGGCGCTGTACCTCATCAGATTTCAACCAAGTACTATCATAATGCCTATGCTTCCATTTGACTAGAAACTTGTGGTACCCACCTCTCTTTGTAGAGACTACCGCATCATCAAGGATGTCTTCGCCTCTCCATGAAATGTCAATAATAAGAAATATTTATCTATGTTTTTGGATCAACCCAATGAAAAAAATTAAAAGAAAATGAACAAGTGGGGGGCCGGCCATTGATTCTTTCTCTCTTTTAAGATGATGAAAACTGCATGTCTAATTAGCTCTCTTTCTTCCATGTTCATTATTCTTTCATATAATTATTTTATCCAATCGCGACCCAACAAGCAATTCAGTCCGCCGCCACCTGGACTGGACTGGTCTAGAACTATTAAATTCGCAAAAATATTAGCATTTTGAGGATCTTCGAGCATTATCCCATCTGGACAATTTGATTATCATATCTGCTGTTTCATGACCTTGTCTACCTTCGAGTATGTATAGTTATCTAGATAACTGACATTGACTTACAACTATGTACATGTCAAGAGTTTCTTAATTAATTATTAATTATCGTACAAGATGATTTTCATGGCGTCGTAGTTTGGATATGCATACCTTGACTAGGATTGCTACAACTTCTGTTGGAATTTTTCATTGACGAGAAGATATATTATATAGAAAATATTATAAAAATTATGAAGAGAGAAGATAATTAAGATAAAAAAAAAAAGAAAAGAAAGACGAAAGAAACGTTTCTTGTCCGTATTATTTTCTTTTTTCTGAGAACCGGTAAACGGCCGCTTGGAAATAGTTTTCTTACAAGACAAATACAATGTGCCATTCTTAAATTTGTCCATAAACTTTACTTAGTCAATTTGATTAAGGTGTCACAATAAGTTTTATTATCTTATCTTAAAATATTTCTTTTGAAAATTCTGCCTCACCACTTGAATAATTCTCCACACCCATTTCCCTATATAAACCCCCTCGTACACAAGCAATTTTTTCATCGATAACCAAAGTTTTCTAAGCAAATTACAAATAAAAATGTCTAAGATTTCACTAGCAATTTTCTGTCTCGTAGCCTTAGTTACAATCCATTTATCTTCTGCCCAAAATTCACCACAAGACTACCTCAGAGCACACAATGAAGCTCGTGCTAGGGTTGGCGTTGGCCAGATGATATGGGACAATAGGGTGGCGGCTTATGCGCAAAACTATGCCAATCAACGCAAAGGTGACTGCAGATTGGTGCACTCCGGCGGACCTTATGGCGAGAACATCGCATGGAGTAGCGGTGACCTCAGCGGCACCGCTGCAGTGAAGCTGTGGGTGGATGAGAGGCCAAGGTACAACTACAACTCAAATTCTTGTGTTGGTGGAGAGTGCAGACATTACACTCAGGTTGTTTGGCGCAATTCTGTTCGTTTAGGGTGTGCTAAAGTGAGGTGCAACAATGGCGGCACCTTCGTCACCTGCAACTACGATCCTCCAGGCAACTTTGTTAATCAACGTCCGTATTGATTGATTAATTAAAAGCTTTCATAATAAATCCTCTAAGCAAGTGTGATCTTAGAGTGTTTAGTGTTTTATGATGATAAATAAGTGATGCATCATATTGGCATGCAGAGATTTCCAAATAATAATAATAATAAAATAAGGTGTTTGATCGATTTTCCGTTGTATGAATGAGATTTCACTTCCATTTACAGATCGAAATCAATATATGAGTGATATATAGAACTTCTCTTTTGAATTCTTTTACCAAAACCAAACATAAAATGTCTACAAGGATGCTTCAATGGCCACTCTCATTTCATTCGGTAGTGATGATTTTTTTTTTTTTCTATTTTTGAATTTCGATAGAACGAAAATGTTTGAAATAATAATAGTTGTGTCTCTAAATTTAATATTTTTTAAATGAAAAATATAGTTTATCACTTTATATAAATAGGTTATTTTAATTATTTTGGTAGAAGTTACTAGTTAAGGACTTATTTGTTATAGTTTGATAAATTTTGTTCTATTTGTTAACATATAAAAATATAGGGATTTGAATATTATTGTACCAAAAAATTTATTAAAAATATTTAGTCATACCTCACTTATTCTTTGTGGTGGTGTTCAATGCAAATTTCAGCTTGTATGGACCAAGATTTCTATAAAAATTCTCGACGGCTCAGGATTTGTCTCGTTACAGTTCTCGACGAGTCTGGCTTGTCAACTACTACTAAAACTGAAGCATTAGTAGGCTCTCCTCTCAGTTGCTCGGTCAAAAGTATTAGTTCTTAACTATATTCAGAGAAAATGTCAAATTTAAGTATTCATTAGATTGACAAGATTAAGAAGATGATACTTCAATAAAATCAATCCCCTGTTAAGGGTAAAGGATATTGGCTACCTTCTGATTAGGTGTACCATTTTCTTTTCTTTAATAAGTTCATTCTTCTTCTGTTAATTTGGGTGGCAATAAGACTGACCACAATATTCTATAGAAATTTGTTGATACAATTCGCATACAACGGATTTGTTTTGCTCTGTGGCAACAACCCCTGCCTCAAATTTTGGTAAGGTAAAAGAAGAAAATAAATGGAATAATCATTATATGTTGTAAACATTTCCCATGATTTTCTTGCATTCTCAGTTAACAGGAGGAGCTCTGTAATATGCTGGCACGGCTACTGGGAAGAACATCTGTCTTACTCCTTCAGCTTTAATTATAGGGAAAATAATACCAGATGCACCCTGTAAAATGATAGGCATAAGAAACTATGACCCTCTTTATTCTATTATCTGGTAGAAATTGATAGACAAATTCAATGAGAAGTGCACAATACTCACAGAAATCAATTTAGCCCCGATCCACAAACGTTTGGGAGATGGAAATGGAATCAATAAGCGTCCAACTCCATAGATAGCAACGGCAAAGAAATGCAGGACCAAGCTCAATGGCTGAGGGTTTAGGCCTGAGAGTATAGCTATGGGTCCACTTGAAAAAACACCTCCCAGGCTCAAATAATCGAAGCAGGCTTGCCGCATTTCCTTCCTTGCAGGATCAGGAGAAGCAGAAAAAACTTTGTATAATGCTCCTGCCAATGTGTTTATCGTAGATGCCACTGGCTGCAAACAAGAATCTGAAAATTTTAGCCATGAGCTGATTGAGTGTGGTACAAGTAAAGAGCAAATGAATGTAGTAGTTACCTTGCGGAGAGTGTAAAACGATTCGAAATATTTGCAAAGGGAAGATGCGTCTTGTAAAGAATGCAGGGGTCTGAGAAGATTTCTGAGTACAATGACATCGGATAAGGCTACTGTCATTCCTCCTCCAGTTAAGGGATGCCTCATGTTGAATGCATCCCCCATTAAAAGTGCGCCTGGAGTTGGATGGGGAGCTGCAGGCATGCTTCTATTTGACATTGTTCTTATGTTTCCTTTATCAATTGCTGATATAAAAGCAGTTTGCAACTCATGGGGAATCTGAAATCGAGTAGTATGTTAAAGAAATTACTAAGCCATAGCTAAAACTGAAGAAGTTTTCCATTGCAGACAAGCTTATACAAATTACTTGCATAAGAAGAATATATGAACGTGTCAAGTAATTAGAGATATACCTGGGGAGCTATTACAGTTTTCAAATAGTGAGCCATTTCACCATTGAAAATGGAAGGAACTTTTCGGCCAGGTATATCTACCAAACAACGAATTTCGGAGCTACTGATAGGATAAAACAAGATGGGAGAAGGATCTGCTAGAACAACATGTCCATGATTTGCATAAGGAAGTTGACAGTTTTCCAAGGCCAAGCCAACAAAACAAGAGGGAATGTCAACCTGAAGAAATGATAATGCGACTTTAGGAATGATTGTAGTAAGAAAATGGCAAGATATGTGATTTTGCGTCTTATTCAGAAGACATAATCTCTGTTAATTTTCCAAGAGCATCTTCACCTTAGGATTGCAAAGATTGCGTCGCAAATTTGAGCAACAACCATCACATACTACAGTAAGGGAAGCACAAGCTGTAAGCTCTTGACCAGTCTTGGTTTTGTATTCTACCCCTTTGATAGTTCCATTTTCTTCAAATAGAGATGTCACTGTTCCTAGTTCCACTCTTACACTGAACATAAGATTATGACAGAAAATTGTAAACGACTGAAAAAATTACTTCAAATTATCAAAATAAGCATGAAAATATCAAATATCTATGTGGGGAAAGAGAGTACTTGGGAAGAGAAGCAGCTTTTTCTCTCATTCTCTGTACAAAACGCCCGTGGTGAAAGCTTCTACCTGACACATTTGAATCAAAACTTCCCAACGGATATGAAAGCTTAGTGCTTTTCCCATCCTTGTAAAGAGCATATCCATATACACTCTGTGCATCAATATCACTAACACAATCTGCAGACCCATGTTAATAATTTGCTGGTCATAAACAGTATACTGAAACAGAAGAATTAGATTTGAATACTCAATTCACCAGATTTGCTCAATGCT
Organism: Cedrela odorata; assembly: GCA_035584115.1. Lineage (NCBI taxonomy): Eukaryota > Viridiplantae > Streptophyta > Magnoliopsida > Sapindales > Meliaceae > Cedrela > Cedrela odorata. The sequence goes on along the minus strand of JAXCLQ010000010.1, from coordinate 9,848,297 downwards.
TACCTTCTAGACCCAACTCTACCAGCTTTAAATAACCCCCAGGTTGCAGCAGTTCACCAACAATTCTGTCAGGCTGGCTCAAGTCTCTTTCGATCACATGAACACGGCGCCCATCCTGGAAAAATCCCAGATAACAAGTTTACAGATCAAACTCAAACCAGCAATGCAAAAGGGTAAATCTAGATCGGATGTTTCAAACAGACCTTGCCAAGTGCATAAGCGAGAGCTGAACCAGCAACACCAGCACCAACAATGATTATATCTGTTTTTTTGCCGAAATCTGATTGGCATGTTTTGTTTTCTGAACTCTTGAAACATTCATTTCTTTGAATCTTCATTGAAGAATTTATGCTCTTCTTCTTTCCTCTTGAACTGCAGATAAACAAAGCAAATCCCAACAGAGAAGCTATGAATCCTCCCATTACGTACCGCTCATAAAGCATTTTCACAATTGGATGAACTATAGAATTAGCGACAGAAAATTAATAATATGAACTCTAAGGATTTTTTGTTTTTGTGTTTCATTTGATTTTTCAATTGAACTTGGGCGCCTTTTATAGGCTTGTTATAACAATAAGCTGCTGAAAAACATCTTGTCTTCTAGCATTTGGCCACTAAACATGTAGAGACCAATTAATATTATTTCCGAGTCAGACTACATTTTTCAAAGAAGAGTTTGGCGATATTTAGAGTTTGGATTAGGAGTCTAGTGTTAAAGGTTTTCAAAACCATGGGAGCCAAACCAGGGGTGATTGAGGGTTACAATTGAATACAATTATGATATCATAGAAAAAAAAAACAAAAGAATCCTCCATGGACCATAACTGTCCAAGTGGTCCTTACCAAAATAAAGAATAATTTTATGACAGGATAGTAATATTTGGATCCCTAAATTTTTAAAATTTTACAATTAAAGACATATTTTATGTCATTTATAACAAACAAGTCTCTAACCCCTTTGTCATTCTGAAAATTCAACATAATTAGGATAATTTTGTTATTTCAATAAAAGTTAAGAGCCTATATATTATAAATGGATAAACTATATTTTTATTATAAAAATATAAAAATTCAGGGATTCAAATGTAATTAGAAATTATTAGTTATTTTGACCTGAATTTTTAGGCAAAGAAGGTAGATGTCAAGTCAGCAGTCAGCAGTCAGGAGCATTAGTTTGTTAAATACCCATTTGTTAATATTTGATTATAGAGCTAATTGCTTGACTCCAAAATTATTATTATTATACAAACACCCTAATCTAACATATCAAAACATTCAACTGCTGTGGTCCATGTAATTGCTAAGTCTGTCAACGTGCTCTACTTATTTCAAGGAATACTTATGGAGGTCAAAAATTTTGAAACTCAATTTCAGTTAATATTACACTAATTTTTAGGTCATGACCAATCCTTGGAGCCAGTAATATATGCGTCCAGCTTGATGCAAGCCAAAAAAATTTCCTTATTGCTAAGTCTCTTCTCTGTAATTGCTCCCTGTACATTAACATCCTTGTACATTTTTTAAAATGTGCATATGGAGTTCAGATTTAGAAAGCTAATAGGGAAATAAAACAATAACTATAGATCTGACTGAAGATAAAAATTTAATAGTGAAACAAGGATTTTGTCTTCTTTATATGTAAGATGCAGGGGATTGAAACGGCAACAACATGCAAAACAATATTACACAACAAAGCTACTACACTGGCTTTAACCAGGTTTAACCAACTTCTTTCAAACAAAAGATGTACTCATGAGAGCTCAACAATCTTTGGCCGCTTTTTTGATTGCTTTTTTTGTGCAGATTCACTCATGGAATCATCTTTGCTTGTCTTGGATCTTTTGAGATTCGTGGGAAACAAAGTTTTATTATCTTCGTTTTCATTATCAGTGTTGCTGTTGTCATCATCACTATCATCGCTACTATCTTCTGTTTCTGTTTCACTACTGCTAGCAGGCAAAGGAATTGCTGGCTGATTACCGGCAATTGCAGATTCAGCAGCGCTCACTGCCTCAGGAGTATGAAGATCAGCTATACCCAGCATTAAATCCTGTCATTAAGATGCACCTAAATTTGATTAAGAACTAGCTGCCACAATCGGTCATAAGTATGAAGAGAAAGAGAGATCCTCAGTTACCATTTCAATAACTTCAGATTCGTTTCCAGTAAGAACTTCAATATCATAATCTTGAGCATTACCCTACATTTGGTAAATATAGGCACAAGTCAGTGATTAAGACTGAATCTGGATAATGGTCTGGATAAATGATCTGGATTTGGTAATAAGATGAACACACAAACCTTTGCATCAATCTGGAGCCTTTTATTAGCTTCTGATAGTACTCCCAAAAAATCTTTAACTTTGTCCAAAACTGAAAAGAGGACAAAGATGGTTTCTCTAAATCCCGTGTAAAACCTTCTCAAAATTATGACAAAATGTTCTATGTTTCAGAAAGAAGTACTCCTATTTGGAAAACTAAGGAATTTTGTAAGAAGGGATTTCCAAGTTCTTCAATCCCCCAAATTACAGAAAATAATAATAATATATTTCTTTCTCCACTGCAAATTTCATACCTCAAACAGTCTCTCTGCAGTAAACTAATTAAGAAGACAGACTGCACATAGACCAATTTCACAGAAAAGTAACAGGCATGAAAAGATGTTATCTGAGGTTATTAAAATCAAGAAACCTTTTCTCACACAAAAAACTCATTCACAAGGACTGCATTTTTTTTTTCATATGCAAATTCTTCTTCTTTCTTTCTAGTTAGTCTATCAATGACAATCAATGCCACTAAAATAAAATTAAAAGCCATTAAAAAACGCTAGAGTATATTTCTAATAGAACTAGAATGCCAAACTGCAAAACTATTAATTTCTGGGTCACATTGACAAGGACTAAATCAAAATGCACGATTCATAAACAGATAGGAAATTTAGAGTACCTTGGCTTTTGGAAACTGGTTCGCAACTGGGCTTTTCATCAGGGTTTGGTTTCTTTGACTCAGTATGCAAGCCTTTCCTGTTGCAAAGGAGAAGCGTAGATTCTGCAAATAGAAACACAAACAATTAAACAAAGAACTTGCAAGATACAGCTATATTGAAGGAGAATATAAGTTTACCTATGGATGAGGTCGGAGAATCCTTGTGCTCTAAGCGCAACAGATCTTTACTTGCACGTCCCATCTATTTCTTTCTCTCTCTCCCTGAAGCTAAAGAGGCAGAGGTAAGTTAATGCTTAAGATTTTAAAGGCTAAAAAAAAATTCTGAAACTGCCACATTTTACCTTGCTACACATGCCTACCTAAAGCCAAAATTTTGAATTTAACCCAATTTAGAAGTGCTAAAAACCAAGCAACCCCATGTTCTTAAACTGAGCAATTTCATCAGCAACACTCATTCTATCTCTTAACGTCATCATCTAAGATTTATCTTGGCAAAAAATAAAATTTTCATCATCTAGAAATTCATAAACCAATATTCAAACACACAGCGGAGTTTACCATCGTCAAACACAAGCAAACCCGACTTTTGAAATCTCTTTCAATCATTTCATCAGACAATTGGGATGCAAAATATTGCTGTACAATTTCCCAATACAAAAAACGTTTAGCCAAGCTCATATTCGTAACAACAGAAATTCTCATGAAACTGTACCTAAAATCTCACTTAATTCACTGGGAAAGAGAAAAAAAAAAGAAAAAGAGAGGAACAAAGAAGCTTACAGAAACTGAGACTTTGTTGTGTGCAGTGGAATTTGCTTCGATCAGTGAGGTGAAGAAAAGGGAAGCGGCAGCAAAAACGCCAGAAAAACCCTCGTCTCTGTTTAGCTCGAAGACAATAACTCGGGCTCGGCTAATGGGCCGGTAGATTGAGGTGGCCCAATTGTTGGATTACATTCTAGCCCAATTCATTTAAAGCGAAACGTTTTATTGCTAGCCTAAATTTTTTAAATTTAATTTATAATTTAAAAGTGCTTAAAATAAAATTTAATTACGATTTCATAACAAGCAAAAAGAAGTTTATTAATCATTATCATTTGTCAAAGTTAGAAAAGAAATTTGATTATTTTAAAAATATTTGATTAATTATAAGAATTTAATTTTAATTGAGAAAGAGGTGATCCATCCGCACTTGGCTAACTTGTTACAACTTTACTCTAGTCACTAGTCCTGCCGTCGACACCCCTTCCTTTTAGTTAAGGTAACAACATCGAATATGGCCAGCTCTATAGTGTGACGAACGGTGCATACAAGGCACGAGAACCAATTAACTATTGTTTAAATTAACACTCAATATTATATATATTAAAAATTAAGAATAATCAATTTGGGAGGCAAATGTCCTTATTACACAAACATAAAGATCTAGGAACAAAAGGTTGCTTTTCTTCGAAGTACAAAGATACTTAACCCAATTGATCAACTGTAAAGCCGATGCATAATTATTAGTTAACAACAACTTAATATACTTTTAAATAATAATAAAGGTGATAGAATTAAAATAAAATGGAAAATGAATCCTCAAATTTGTATGATGATCATCAATATTTAGGAAGAGAGCATTCTTTTGGAAGGTTGTTCTGAAATCTCTGATTATCTTGACAATAATCATAAATCAAATGATATTTCCTAACCCATTTGAACCATCTTCTTTGTGTAGAAGTTAAACTGCTGAATCTTTCTTTGTTCCACCAATTTTTAGAGCTATCTGCCCTACAAAACCTTGCATTCCCTTTCCAAGTACATGCATCAATCTTGTAGTTTCTGAATGAAGCTATGAAAGGACCCTTCGACCAATCAATTTTGTCCTTTCCGCCACGCGTCGCCCAGCTGTCGCCGTTCCATAGGCTGATCTTTATGCCCATTGGTTGCCATCTAGGGTATGCCACTCCTTTGTCTGCATGGTTTCTGTACGTTCTTATGGGTACATAATCCACCATAAACCTAAAAATAAAATACAGAATTTTCTTGATAATTATTCATTATTCAAATCAAATACATAAATAATTTTTAATATTTAAATGAATGTTAAAATTACTTAGAATTTATGGAAGAAAAATATAGCTTACACAATTTGGTGAAGGTTCCACAATACGGAGTAAGTATGGAAATCTTTTGTAGGATCAAACCAGAGATAAATTCTCTCTTCTCTGTTGTCAAAACCATCAGCAAAAACATTTGTTTGAAGAATATATGGCTGCCCACTTACATTACCAAGGAATTCGAAGTCTATTTCATCTCTGTTTGGTTGATCAGATGTCAACTGCATTATTGCATGCAGAAGCACTTTTTATAAGCACTCTCACACACAACAGAAAAAGAAATGGAGAAAAGGGGAAAAAGGAAAAAAGATTGCTTACATAGAAGGCCACAACTGTGCCTGCAGAACGGCCTGGTACTAGCTTTATTTGCATGTCTATTTGCCCGAATAAGAACATCTGGTTTGAAGAAAAACCAGCACCTAACAGAAAATTCAAATAGTGAGAAGAGCTTTCGTATATATACACTAATTTACATAAAAGTTCATATTTGAAGTTATAATTTAGCGCAATATATCGTTGGTTTGCAACAAAATATAATTTCATTTGTATTCTGAATAGGCCAACGTTTGCAGAAGAGAAGAACTAATGCATATATAGATATACACCAGAATCTTGATCGAGCTTCAAGCTCCGGGCCTTGCCGTCGGTGGAAGTGTTGACATGGTTGGGAGACCATGTAACGAAGAAGTCTTTGTTGAAATCGCCGGTAGAAACAAGAGAAGATGTTGAAATTTGAAGAAGATATGTGCTGAGAAACCCAATGAATACAATAAAATTGAAGTAATTGGTCATGGCTTAATTTTCTCTAGTTAACAAAATGGTAGGGAGATACATGGTGGGTGAGGGAGCTATATATATAGTTATTGCATGGGAGGTGCAAAACAATAGTAACATTGAGAATAGAAGCAAGGTTTTTTGTTGAAGTAAGAATATCTTCAGAAGGAAGCAAAGAAATATAATGCTGTTAGAATCTTTTGTTATATAGTTCCCATTAGAAAGTGATCAAGAAAATCCTAGTGTAGTTTAATATTAATTAATTATAATGATGAGGACATAATATTACCATTAGGCTTTTAATGCAATCTCTCACAGGTTTAGCAAAAAGTTTAAGAAAGTGAGAGACTGAATAGATCAGATTTAGCTTTATTTTCATTTTTCTCTTTCTTTCTCTTGTGCTTTTCTTTTTAAGCTATAACTTGGTCTTTCAAGTTACCCTTTTGCAATCTTAAGAGGAATATTTAAACAATGAGTTTATTCTTTGCCTATTTTTAACCTAATTTTCTAAAGCACTTTCAAATTATGAATCCTTACAAGTAATGTCTAAATATGAGAGTAGGGTATCTTTAAAAGCAAGATGAGCAAAAGTGGACCATTTAACTATTTAAGCTAATGATATTGTTGGATATGTGAGTGATTTGAGTTAGGATTTTGGTATTTGTCAAAGGAGAAATTACATTTTAACATTGCATAATGAGTATTTGTTGCTCGATGTTGTAGGAAGAGAAGAGAAAGTTCACTGTGGCTCAATCCAACTTCAAAATCATTACCAAAAAGATCAACACTAGTTTATATATAATAACAATTGTTAATTTACAAGTGAACCTCAAGTTATTGTATGAGTTAAATTTGAATATGTACATCTCTAGTCTTATATTTATTTCTATTAATTATTTCCAACTATATATCTTGAGTACACACAAAGAAAAAGTTCTTATCAATATAAATGATAAAAAATAATTAAAATTACATGAATTTAGTTATATTTAATGTATCAAATAAAATTAATCGGTTTATCAAATACGGTTTTTTTTCTTTCAAAAAATACATAATTGTTTTTACAATTAAGAACATTTAATACATTGAATGTAACATTACAAGTCATAAAATAAAATATGAAATTTCTCGAACATAACTTTAAAACTTTAATACAAATATTGTAATTCTAATTTAAAATTTCCAACACAAAATTGATAACTTTAACTTAATACGACAAACACAAAACTGAAAATTTTGAATACGTAGTATTGATTATATACATTCAAGATGTGTACATTTATTTTATTTATTTATTTTTATAATGAACCTAAATACACCCTCTTATTGTTTATTACACCTACTATTTCCTTAGTGGGGTTTTTCTAGTACAAGTCATGTTTTCCCTCTCGGCCCAAATCCAATCCCTTGTTGCCAGAGCTATTATCTTTTCTTCTTTTATTTCTTTAATTCATATTTAATTTCAAAATTGAGCTAATTGTTAATAAAAATAAAAAAAATGTTTTCAAATATAATCCAAAACTTAATTTTTTTATTCTAATAAAATTTTTAATTGAAATATTATTGCATTTAGTAGGTGAAGTTGGGGAGCTGACTTAACTATATATATATATATATTTAAATTTTAATTAATTTTGCTTTACTTTAACTCTTAAAATCTTAAAAAATAAAAAATAAAAATATTTAATTAAATTAAATAAACAGTTAAATTAAGTTTCAACTTTCGATCACAATATTTTA
>JAXCLQ010000010.1:9785983-9820754 GCA_035584115.1 Cedrela odorata | reverse complement strand
TTTTCAGTTTTTATTTTACGGTCTTAGCTGTAATCGATTAACTTGGTTCTTGATGAAGTAAGAATCAAGATTCAACATGCGTTGCTGAGAGTTGAATTTGCGACGGTGATATTAGACGAATTTGAGCTGATAGTGTCGTGTAAAAGATCAAACCAGTAGCCGAGTAAATAGGAATGACCCGGTTCACTCCAGGCCTCGAGACGGCCCCAGGGCTTCCAGGTGCAGTTTCTATGGTGGAAAATGAGCCATGCGACGGGGTTGGACCAGTTGACACCGTCTGAGCCGGGATACGGGACGAATGGAGTCACCATTGACGCCATTGCAACTGGTGAGCCTGAGAGCAATGAAATTTTATTTGTCCATCTCTATAAAAGATTATTTCGTATATATTCCTTTACGAGCATTTAATCTATAAGTTCAGTAATAGAGAAATCCGAAGCAACATTATTTGCAAATTAACTTCAATTACAATAATAACTGAAAGAAATTAATTAGAAACAATTAGCAGACAGCAAAGACTAGTGAGTTACTAGCATTGTAACTGCAGCCATTAATGATAACTAATACTCAGGGAAGCTCTTGACAATGTCCATAACCAAAGTTGTAAAATGGAAGAACATTCGAATTTGCAGTAGGAATCTCAAGCTGCTTGCTTTCGAAACAATTAATAATTTGTGCACCATTATTATTTAAACCAAAAATTGGCAAATGACTTTCAGACTGGATCACAATCTTGTTTGCTTGTTTCTCGACATTCTTCTTCAACTCCTCCATGGCTGTCTTAAGTTGTTTGAGCTCATCCAACCCTAATTCATTTATCGGAGCTTCCCACCAACACTGGCTTTGGCTTGCTTTCCTGATATCACTAAGAACTTCTCCATGTTTTTTCTCAACTTCTAGTTGTTGAAGAACTTGCGTAAGTTGCATGTTGAGCTCACGAATGTTAGCATTTCGATGAGCTTCCACTAGCCGATGTGTGCCGGAATCCGCAGGAGGGTTTCGAGCAAGAAAGCGATCGATAATGGAGTCAACGTTTGGGTGGCCAAAAGAGAAAGCTTTGTTGGCCGGAGAGAAGACTATTAGGGCAATCTCAACGCCGCAGAGTGTGCTAAGCTCACTTGCTTTTTTGAATACTCCTGCTCGACGTTTGGAGAATGTAACTTGAAGATGATTTTTCTTTGGAATTCTTGCAATTGGAATCTTTTGACGACCCATGCAAGGCTTTTTCTCCATATCTAGAGATTAATTAAAATCAAATAAGATTTCCAAGACACAAATTTACAAGATGACTATTGTTGTTGTTTGTGCTGGGGAAACATGGGAATATTTATAGGCCTTCAAATTCTACTTAAATCCTGGCCAACATTATCACTTGATTATCACGTGATTAATCCAAAGATTTGTAAGTTATCGAATCTTATTCTCTTAATGCATGATTACTATGAAACTAATTATCTATATTAGTTGGACGTGTTACATAGGAAGTCAGTATTAATTGGTCACGTTGATGATCATTAGTGTTTAATTGCATTTCATTAATATTCAATAAGTCATAACCGAATTTTCGAAGGACGTTATGCATTCACTTGGTTAATGTATTGTGCTACTTTATGAACATTCCTACTTAATTATATAATTACTTGCTGCTTTAATGCTTATATTACATGCATTTTAACCATGTTTTAGTATCTGTTTCCATTGTTTTGCTGTTGAGCCATTTAGGAAAACAAGAATTCATGAAGCGGATACAGTAAAAATTGAAATATAATATCTGTCTTTCCTTAATTTCATTTGCTCAAACGTTTCCCACAGTGTTCAATTCATGCAGACCTCGCTTGAGCATCGTTGCCGTCTAAGAAAGCAACAAACATCTTTAGCCATGTCTCATGTAACACTGAGAGTCATCTTCTTCCTTTAATCTATTAATTCTTATGTGGAATCTTCGTCTTCTTTCCTTGAAGTTTCTCCTACAAATACTGACTACCTCTTAATTGATCATTCTATCCCACCCCATATGATTCCAAAGCTCATGCAGAAAGTACTACTAACCTGCTTTTCGTTCATTTTTATCAGAAATCGGCCTGGCAGGCATAGACATCTTCACCAATTACAAGACATCATTTTCCTATGAAACAAAATTAATTAGTCGTCATTAATTATGTTTTGAAGTAATGTCCAAACAATTGTCATACTCGGATTGCTAATATATCCACTGAGACATCATATTCGGATTGAATCCAGTGTTATTCTTTGCACGATTAAATGGAAGATTAATCCCTCCATTTGAACTACTCCCTGCAAAAAACTGCTGATTCGAACTCTGAATCAGAACCTTCTCAGCTAGCTTTCCTACATTCTTCTTCAGATCCTCCAGAGACATTTTCAACTGCTCAAGCTGAGGCAAGTTCAGTTCCTCAATTGGAGCCTCCCACCAGCACTGTCTCTGAGAAGCTTTTCTCATCTGGTTCAGCCCTTTGCAGCTCTTCTTTTCTGCCTCCAATTGATTCAGCACCCGAAAGAACTCGGAAAGCATTTAAATTATTTCTGAAAACAAACTATATAATTCCTCTACTCGAATTGATTCACTTTATTGTATACCAGAGTGAATTGCATGTTGAGTCACGAACGCTAGCGTTCCGGTGAGTTCAATGAGTTGCATGGTGAATAATTACATAGTTGAGCAAAGAACACAAAATGTTGAGCAAATGAACATATAGTTTACGTGATTAGATAACAACAAAATGTCTTAATATGATTGGTCTCACTTAAAATTTTTGGCAACCAAAGTCGGCGTTCAAGATAAAAAAATGCATATACAATTGTAGAAATCGTTTACTCGTACAGGGAAAATGAATACAGAATTCTAAAATACACAAGCATGTTTCAGCTCTCAAATACAGTAGTCTCGCTAAGAAATGAATGTGGTGCTGCAAAAACAGTTCAGTGATCTCAAGAGTTATGGTGCTGGTAAAACCAAAATTGGTTCTACGGACGGGAAACTATTTGGTCTGAAATGATAGTTCTTGTAGCTGATGGGGATCAACCTCCAATGGAGCCCTAGTGAGAGCACATTGAGCAGTAGTTGTCTTTGGGAAAGCGATGACATCTCTAATGGAATTGCTGCCGGCCAACAGCATAACCAGTCTATCCAACCCATGTGCGATCCCCCCTGCAGTGAAAAAATAATAATAATTGGTGAAAAATATTCAAAACAAAAGTTTAACCATTTGGTTTTTCAGGTAGACTAGTTGACAGCAAGTCCCCAAAAATGTTTAGACATCAATGAGAAACATCTTGAATCAACATTTGCTTCAGGGCCAATTTATAATGCAAGTCCTGAATAAAACCATCCGCAAATCCCATGATTTCTTTACAGATTTGGGGATATATTCTATATGGATGGATGAAAATAGAATATTATAAGAGTGCAAGAGATTCACAATTAAAAGGCAACAATAAATGTGTTGAAGGGTAATTGTTCCGTACCATTAGGAGGAGCACCCATGTCAAAAGCCTCCAGAAGATAGCCAAACTTCACTTCTGCCTGTGGGCAAATAAAGCATAACCCCCATGTTTTAAAGGAAGTTAAGGTGTTAAGAAAAAGAATAAAGTGATACAACCAAATTAAACTACAAGGCTTAAAAGCTTTAAATCATGCAGCCCAACCAAAGAGCATGAGATAGCTTAAGAAGAGTCTTCTGATCTGTTCAGGGGAGATACCAACGATTTCCAAAACTTTTTGTTGGACCTGACGTTTATAAATTCTCAAACTTCCTCCGCCAATCTGACAGCATCACAGCAAACAGGTAAAGCGCATTTAATTGTCTTGAAATTATAAAAAGCTTCAAGCTTTAAAGATACCAAGATAAACAAGTTACCTCAACCCCATTGTAAACCATATAGGAAGCAAGGGCACGAGCAGAAGAAAGATCATCCATGTATTCTGGGTTTGGTGCAGTAAATGGATGATGCGGGGCCTGCAAAACAATAACAAATTCAGGACAAACTAGAACACTTACTACCAGTTTTATCCATAAAACATATACCAACATGTTTACCAATGACAACATTATGGTGATTAAAAAGTTAATAGACATGGAGAAACCCCAAGCACTTATTTCCATGTAGCACATAGGATAAAAGCAAAATAATGTTTCTTTTAAGATTAACATCAAGGCAAGAATTTACTGAATAAACCATCATTACAATATAATAGAGATGATTTAGGATACATATCATTTAATGTACTTATATTTCAGGTGGCATGAAATGAACAAGAAACAAACCTCAAACCTCTGCTCTGAATTATTCCATTGGAACATTGGAAAATCAGTCACCCACAGAATTGAATGCTTGGACTATATATCAAAAAAGGCAAAAAAGTAAGATATACCAAGAGACTAATAACTATATACATTTGAGGGCTAGGTCAAAAACTTACATTATCAATCAAGCCCAACTCATGGGCTACAAACATCCTGAGCCTGTCCAGAGTTTTAGTAACTGATACTGGTTGACCAACTGCAAACAAAATTAGATCACCCGGCTCTGCAGAGCATCGTGTCAGCTACTGCTCTTTATTTCTCAGATTGAAACTTGATACTAGCACTGGAATTCCCTCAACATCACCTGAAAGAATTTTTAAACCCACATGAATGAACACTGGAACCATAACATCTTCACCTCTATGAAGGGAGAGAGTGTGAGAGAAACAGAGGGGAGAAAAATATTATTTCTTTTTACCAGCACCCAAGACTTTCAGGAAAGGCAAACCCTTTGCTCCAGATTTTGTAGCTTCATTATAAATATCACCTTTCTTAAGAACCATGTTTGAATACCTTTCAGCACCGGAAGGGACACATAATGCTTTGATAATCCCTCCACTTTTTAAGGTATCTGAGAAAACCCAGAAGGGAGACTCTAAGAAAACATCAGATACCTGCAAGCCAGTGAAAAAAATCTTTCTATAACACGTGTGCAAAAAGAAAATTATAGTTTGGAAATCTTTAAAACCAAAAATCCCTCATCAATTTATAAGTAAAGGGAGATGATTACATCATTCAACTCAAGACTGAATCTAGTATCTGGCCTATCTGAACCATATCTAGTCATTGCTTCAGCATATGTTAGCCTTGGGAAAGGGTTTGGTAGCTGGATACCTCTGATCTCTAGAAATACCTGCAACAAATAGAACTTTTTATTCAAACCCTTGTAATGTCTTATTATAGTTTTACTAAAAATATCAAATTTATGCAAATACAGAGTAAATGTAAGATATATACATGTATATCCTATTGCCTAGAGTATGCTAAAACCACAAAAACCTTTTAGAGGTCAACTTCAACGAAATATAGCAAGAGTCTCAGAGGGAAGTCAATGAAAAGGAAAAACTACATTCATTATCAATCTTGGGTCAGTATATTGAACCTAAACAAAATATGAAGGCTCACAAGTTGAGTCCTCCAAGCCATCCCTAACTTGATTCAAGCTGGAATATGCCCAGCTGTAGTAATACTTCGTGGAACCTGATTCTACCAATGCTATAATCAACCAAAGCAAAGCCACAACCAGACTACATATGTTAAGGTAATACCTTGGCTGGGATCACATAGGTCACCTATATAATTATTAGAAGTTCTTTCCATAACAAATTTGAACAGATATTTTTTTTTAGGGTACTTGTGGTAGTTAGATTTTAACCATTAACTGGATAAATCCTATCTAAGTAAAGGGAAAGTTAATTCTTTGATCTCATGAATCTGAAGGAAACCATCAAGAGAATAGTTAGAGCATTAAGCTTACACCAGTTCTTTTTCTTCACTAGTCCACCAATGTCTACCTTATTTGTCAAATATATAAATCTTCTTCTCATACCAAGTCTTCCAGTTCCATATCAAGCTGGGTGAACTCAGGTTGTCTATCTGCTCTTAAATCTTCATCCCTAAAACATCTGCAAAGGAAAAAAAAATGAATGTCATCATTATAAGGCTAAAATAGAAACTTTGAGGAAACCCCTTTCAATTAAATGAACCAGTGTCGAAAAATGAGCATGGTCTTTAGTGGCAAGTTCATATGCAAAAAGCAGAAATCAGGCAACTATCCTAATAATATAATCAAACCACCACTGAGAAAAGAAACTACCTTGCTATCTGATAATATTTATCAAAAACCCGAGACCATTAGTATTTGCTTAAAGAGTTGTGGACTTTGGGGCAAAGCATAGAATGTTCCTGGCTTCAAAGTACACATTGTAATGAATCAGATCTGCAAGCCATGACAAAGTATACAAGATAGCTGTAAAGATAAAAGAATGGTAGATGATTAGCCATTATTAACAAAATAAGTAATTACCACTGAGAAATATCCCAATATCTACATACACAAAAAAACATTTCACATATGGTACACTTGCATAGAAAGGCATTTACAAAAAGCCAAAATACAAAGACAAGCACAACTAAAGGAGGAAGAAGTGTTGTGTATTTAAGATATTAATGTGTAATCAAATATGATCGTGTATTTGTTCCTCAATAAACCTAAACTATTAACAATTCTGCAAACAGAAATTTCTGTGAATTCCTTGTTTTCAACACGTAGCACCTCAGAATAATAAAAATGTCCGTTTCCCTATCTTCAATAGAATAGCATCATATAAATCTCAGGAAACAACAATAACAGTCTACATACAGCTGAATAACAGAGATATGTAGGCAGTAAACAAGTCAATTCACTAAAAGTATCAGCTTTCTGCATCTTTCTCAGTTCAACCATAAATAACTCCCACATAAAACAAAAAGGTAACTAGACTAATTTTTCCTCCAATCTGATTTGATTTCTACTTCAAATTTGCAGCCAAATATGAGATTTTGGTGTTGGTCTTTCCAACACTACACATGCAATGAATATAAATGTTGTTTGAATAACATAAATTAATTTCAATGATATTTCTCAACAATTTAAAGCATCTTTCTGTAAATCCCCTATAATTAGGATGCAATCTCTTTTAATTTCAGTACAGTTTCATAAAGCTATTTTCTCAAGTACCTGAACTCTTGAAGGCACCTTCTGGAGTAGACCTAGAGAGTATTGGAGTCTCAATCTACCATAAAACAACGAAAAGGTCAGTATCAAAATAAAGAATGGATATGAATAACATGAAGCAAATAGGAAGAAGATCTTTTCATCACAATAAATTTATTCTCAACAAATAATACCTCTATAAAACCATGTACATCCTCTATATACCTCCAAATGAGTTTCACCACTTTATGCCGCAACAATATGTTTTGATTCATTTGCTGCCGGTGCAAATCAAGGCAGCGATGTCTATTTACAAACATTTGCATCAAGTCAATCAGTAAAGCTAAGAGATTGTTGAAAAATTGTATTTGACTAAACCAAAAATAACAGGACTTGATAGCATAAATTATAAACATCTCAAACCAATTACCTCAAACGGATCTCCTCTTTAACAAAATCCTTTGCATCATCTGCAGTAGTAACAAGGAACGGCAACTTTGATCTCACAGCATTCAATAGTTGAACAAGCTCCGCAGCAACCTTCCATAAATTCAGCACAATATTTCAAAATGGTATGCGATCATGCATTTCACCACATCAAACTGTAAAAGCCTAATAACAAAATAATGATCAAAGACAATTTACCTCAATGAAGCCAGATTTAATTTTCTCATTTACGGCCTCAGTTGGCCTAGACCGAACAACCCCCTCCACAGCAATCACATATTCCAACCTCAAATCATTCAGAGTGGAATGAGCGTCGGGAAATTCATCGGGAAGCGTAGTAATCTAAAGTTCAATATTGGCATCATAATAATTTTCATCTAAAGTTATAATAATCCTGAAAAAAATTAATAATAATCCAGAAAAAAATTATCTTTCGCACTGATTTGAAAATAAAAGCAATTAACAAATACCTGGACAATACCAGTGCGGTCTCTGAGATTGAGAAAAGTGAGTTTGCCGTGTACACGGTGGAGCGCGACCCAGCCGCAGAGCATGACCCGTTTGCCCACGTCATCTCGGGTCAATTCGCCTCAAAACCGGGTACGAGAAACCCAGTTGAGAGCATCCTTGAGAGGCGGAAGTTGGTTGGAGACTGTGTTGGCAGCATTGGAAGTGGTTGTTTCGGCGGAAGCAGAAACGGAGAAAAGAGCTGTGTTGTTTTCTGGAAGTGTTTTTGCTCTTATGGGTTTGGAAAGAAAGCAAGAGAGAGTTCTGGCAGTCCGGAATGACAGAAAAGGGAAAGATTTGACGAGGAGAGACATAGTTTGCTACAGTTGGAGGAAGCAAGCAAAGAAAGAGACCGAACAGGTTTTTTTTTTTTTTTTTTTTTTATAACAAACTAGCCCATTTTCTAAGCCCAATTTTTTTTATGACATAAAAAAAAAATTAATCGTAATTAAAATGTTAATTTTTTTAAATTAAATTAATTTTTATATAATATTTAATCTAAAATTTTTATTAAATATAAAAATTTTTGATATTTAATTAAAATTATTAATCAAATATCAAAAATCTCGATATTTAACTAAATTTTTTTTATCAAATATTAAAATTCTTGATTTTTAACAAAAATATTCAACTAAACATCGAAAATTTTATATTATAATATAAAATTTTATAAAAAATTTATATCGACGTTATCAAGTACATAATTAAGAATAATTATTATATTATATTATATTTTAAAATAAAAAATTAATTATATATTTTGTTATAGTGTACACACAAATAAACTAGTACATTACAATTTTATTATATAATTTGAATATTTATACTATTGAAAATATATTTATATTAATATTATTTATTTTTGGTCTGACAAATAAATAACTTGTTAATTTGTTAAAAATAAAATAAATAATAATAATAATATAAGTATATTATTAATTGTTTAAATATTCAAAATGCGTAAAAAAAATCATAACATAATTCGTTCATTTGTATTCACATGTCAATAATCTCAATATTTGATAAAAAAAAAATCTATTAAATGTCAAAAATCTTGACGTTTAATCAACTATTTTTGTTAAATTTCAAGAATTTCGACGTTTGACAAATGTTATTGATCAAACATTATAATAAAGATATTTTAGTTTAAAATTTAATTCTTTTCACTAAAATGAAGTTTTATTTCTATTTCAACTACAAATAAAACAAAGTTTATTTAAAAGAGACAAAGAAGAAGTACGACATCGCTTAAGATTTGAATTAGTTTTGTTTTGATTTCTGTATTTGTTGTTCATACTTTTACCTAAACTCGGTAATTGTCTTCGGTCCTTGTTTTTCACGTCGGAAATATATAATTTTTATTTTTGCTTTTTTATTAATATAATAATATATTTATAAATTTAAATTATACCAAGAGATTAAAAATGATTGATTGTTTATGTGTTAATAATTATTAATTTTTTAAATATTATTATTAATGTAATAATTATGTAATATTAATTAATTATTGACTTATTATAATAATTAAAATATATATTTTGTAATTAATTTATAAATTTAATTTTATTGTTTCAAAAATAAGAATAGAGACTTGAATTTTTGTAGATAATAAAATCTCATATTAATTTTTTCTTAATATGAATTTAATAAAAAAAATCAGATAAAGATCTTCAACGGCTACATTACGCCTTTACTCAAATCTAAACCTTCCAAAAGAGGAGAGATTATCCAACGGTTCTCAGGCTTTTGACTATTCAATTATTTTATCCCAACGGTCAAAACCCATCATTTAAACCTTCCGAACTTCGAAAACTAGCCGTTACCAATTCATTCTTCTCCTCTCCCCATCAAGATCTTTCAAGATTCTTCACTCTCAAAACCCAGCCAATTTTTCATAGCTTTAATTTTCTGTCCATATTCTGAGATAATCACCAACTCACCATTTTGATTCTCATGTCTACAGACAAGCATTCTCCTTCCTGTTCATCCATGTCATCAGGTAGGGCAAACCCAATTGCTAGAAACTCAGAGAGTAAAGATCCCATAAGGAGAAGTTTTAGTGGGAATCCATTTGCTAAACCATCATCAATTATAGCTAATTCGAGAGGCGGATTCAATCCCAACACTCCTGTTAACAGCCCTTCAGGTTCAATTTTCTTCATTTACCTATCAATTTTTTAATCTTTTCATTTATTTTCTTGTGTTTTTGCTTTTGGGCAATAGTGATGTATTTGTTTGGTTGCCAAGAAAGTTGAGGGGACTAGAAGGAAAGGGAAAGAAAAATGAATGCATTACAAGTATTTGTTTTTTGTGAATGGAAAACTGTTCCTGGGAAAAATTTTCTTGGATAATTTTGTAGTGAATCTTTTCAAAATTTATCATGTCTATGTAGTCAGAATAAAAAAAGAATCGTTTTTGTATTTACACACTAGAAATTCTCTCTGTTAGAGCAAAAAATTGTCCTGGACATGTTTTCTTTTGAAACAAACGGCGCAAGTTTTCCTTCTATGTAGAGTTATAGTCTTGATGTTTTACATGTCTCTTTTCACAAACAAACAGACAGGCCATGCTTTGAAATCTTGGTTTACGGGCCCTGATTTGTACTCTTTGATGAGTTGCAGATTTTCCTAGAAGAAGCTCCTTTGGCAAAGAAAATTTTAGTTCTCTGCGCGATAACGAGGACAAAGAAAACAGCAAAAGCTCAAATTTAGGACCTGGGAGAGTTCAGTCTCCGGCTTCTGCTTCAAAGGGTAAGAAAAATTTCATGTCACCAACAATTTCTGCTGCTTCAAAGTTCACCACATCACCAAGAAAGAAAATCTTGGCCGAGAGATATGAGCCACTTCGATCTTCTGTATCACTATCTGATGCAAAAAGCCAAGTAATGGAAGACATCAATGTAAAACCAGAGATTTGTGCTAACAAGAAGAAGACAGTTTCATTTTCTGATACCATAAGCCTGTTAATTGAAGATGATCTATCACAGACAAAGATGAGCCTGAATGAGAAGAAGATTGAGGCTTCACATGATTCAACAATTACTGATATGGGTCACAATGAAGCTTTGAAAAGTGATTCAGTTTTCGATTCTGATGTACCTTTAGATTCGAAGAATGATGTTGATTCCTCTTGGGAGAATGTTGCTGAGAAGGATTGTTTTGTTAATCTTGATCCAACTTTCAAGATTAGTCCTAGAACTTCTTGTTCAACATCAAGTCCTATGCTGGCACCGCTTGATGCAGATCCTTTAATGCTACCATATGATCCTAAAACCAATTACTTGTCACCCAGGCCCCGATTCCTTCACTATAAGCCAAACCCAAGAATTGAGCTTATGCATAACAAGGATGGTAAGCGGCTGGAGGAGAGTTTCATACCAGAAAACTTATCAGATAGTGAAGTGAGTGAAACTCTGTCCGAGGATTCGCAGAAAGAATCCGATGATGTTTCATCAGGCGAAACGGTGGAAGAATCCGAGGTTGTTTCTTCATCAGGCAAAAAGGTGGATGAGGAAGAAGAAGAATCAGAAGAAGAAGAGATCAGTGTTGTACCTGAACCAAACACCGTTAGCACCCACATGCCTGAGGAGAGTGTTCAATCAAAAGTGGTGTCAAAGTCAAAATTCTTTACAAAATCAAAGTTCATTGCTCTCCTTGTGGCCTTGGTCTTTGCTTTTACTGCGATCTCAGTTAATGATTCCACAGTCACTAATTTATCTGTGCTTAAAGAGTTAAGCCTCTATGATCTGTATGTCCCACCTGAAATAGCGGAATTTGCCCAAGTGAACTATGAGGGGCTGGTTCGAAAATCTCGGTTGTGGGCAGCTAATTCTTTCTCTTACATTTGCGACCTGATTTCTGAATTAAGAGGAGTGCACAAACTGGGTCATTTGCAGTACAGCAATCTGTCCGCATTGCTCGAGGAGAGACAAGTGGTTGATGGGTACACGAAGTTTGCTGTTGCAGAATTTAACTATGAAGAGAATTTGTTGGCACCCATTTGGGAGAGAGATGATAAAACTGAACCATTGGAAGAGAGTCATCAAGAAATTGAAGAAAAAAAGAACATTGAAGAGGTTTTGGAAGAAGATAGTGGTGCAGGATTTGAAGAGCAACTGCACCAAGTTATTGAAGTACATGACAACATTGATGAGGTTTTAGAAGATCACATTCAACCTGAATCTGAGGAGCAGACTCTAGCTGAAGTAATCAAACCTGTCGTTTGGGAAGAAGATAACGGAGCAGGATTTGAAGAGCAAGTGCACCAATATATTGAAGTACATGACAACATTGATGGGGTTTTAGAAGGTCACACTGAACTAGAATCTGAGGAGCAGACTCTAGCTGAAGTAATCAAACCTGTCGACTCAGAAGCAGAGCAGACAGAAGACACAGTTCAAACTGATGTTAGCAATGACATCAAGCTGCAAAGTAACATAAATGTTACAGATCATCCAGTGGTAACATCAAAAGTTACTGAAATTCAACCTAAAGTGTGTGAAGCCAAGGAACCTCAATTAGAAACTCAGAAGAATTCTTGTGCAGAAATTGAGTCTTCGAAAGCTGAAGAGAATGCTCAAAACACAGAATTGGATGCTCCATTGGATAATCTACAGAGTTCAGCAGCAGTGGACAAATTTCTGACAAAGAATGTTGTGGGAATTTCCTCACTTGTGCTGAGTCTGCTTGCTGCAGCAGTTTTCTTTAACCATACAATGAAAAGAAAACACTCAACTCCAAATGCTACAACTCCTGTGGGACAATATGTGATGACCAAGAAATTGGATTACAGTTCACTTTCAGTCACAGCCGAGAAGCTAGCTTCTAGGAATT
The DNA here is from genome assembly GCA_035584115.1 of Cedrela odorata. NCBI lineage: Eukaryota > Viridiplantae > Streptophyta > Magnoliopsida > Sapindales > Meliaceae > Cedrela > Cedrela odorata. The sequence goes on along the minus strand of JAXCLQ010000010.1, from coordinate 9,807,948 downwards.
GGCAGACAGATGTTGATAATGATATGTTGGCAGAGTCATGGCCATCAGAAATGAGCAGCTTCAAGAGTTCATCTCAAAGTAAGAAAGGACTCAAAACCACAAGTGAAGCTCAGAGCCAAGAAAGGAAGCCTAGGAAAAATTATAGGAGAGCGACTCCTGCTTCATCAGATATCTCTCTGAGTTCAGATTCTTACGGCAGTTTTACCACGTATGAGAAGATCCCCAGCAAGCATGTAAGTAACTTTCTCTGCCATGTTTATAAATTGTGTTCATACATATTCAATTCAAATACCTGAAAATTGTTTATTTCTTATGTTTTGCTATTTTGGTTTGTGAAGGGATATGGAGATGAAGAAGTTGCTACTCCAGTGAGGCGTTCAAGCAGGATCAGAAACCAAGTCACTTCTCCTTGACAACCAGAAAAGTTTGCAGCAATCTATGCAATCTTCAATGCCAAACCAACCACTATTTAGTTGCAGACTTAGTTTAGTTTTAGCTTTGATTGACCGCGTTATGTAATCTGTACTTAGTTCTGTCATTAATTCAGACCTTCTGATCATTATCTCAATCTGATTTGGTGGATTGACAAAAAGTAGACTGATTCAGTAAACAATGACAAATTTGCACGTCTGGCGAGAGATGCTTGATACATTGCATTAAATAATGACTCAAATGATTAATTGCAATTTGCACTTCTGGAGATGCTTAAAATGACACATTCATTTAAGATGTTTAAGGATTACATCTCCTCCTTTTTATATGTGTAAACAAACGTGTTGTGTTTAAGGATATTTCAGTTGTTTTATTAAGAGTTGGGGACCCTCCTGATAAAAATAAACATATTACATCTTTATTCGTAAAAATATAAAAATTCAGGAAGCTGAATGTTATAACACTAAACAATTTAAAAAAAATAGAAACTGAAAGAGAATTAAGCTTTGAGAAGTCTGTAATTATCAGACAAACCAGCGTACTAATAGCGTCGTTAGTATCATTCGTTTATTAATTCATCCTTCAATTGTCTCTACTCGCTCAAAATTTCGACGCCGAGTTTCTCTCCCTCTCTCCCTCTCTCTCTCTCTCTCGTTTGTTCTTAAGAATCGAAAACACTTTCAAAAATTGTTGTATTTTTTATATTTATTTTCGATGTCTCAAGAGAGAGAGGATCTGGTGCATAAGTGTATTTGTAGAAAGAGTGAGAGAGATTAGGGTTTAGGGTTTGAGAAGTGAGCCAATTAATGGCCTCCACGTCGCAGTCGCTGCGCTACATAGGACCTGCAGCGGCCGGCCCTAGTGGCGGTAGCTTCGACGCGCTTAATAGAATCCTGGCTGACCTCTGCACTCATGGACACCCAAAGGTAAATGTCAGTGTATTTTCTGTTTGGTTCCTGAGAAAATTTTGGAAAAATGGAGTTACTTGACGAAGTTTGTAACTGAATTTTAGTTCTAGTTAGTGGTGGTACTGGAGGTAGTAGGTCTCTTTAAGTCAGTTCAGTTTATCAAGTACAATGAAGTTAATTAGTTGATTTGGTTTCTTCTCAATTCTGGTTTTGTAGTTGAGAAAATTTTAGAAAGTTATGTGCGTACTCTTCTTCTTAGTTTGGTTATCTATAACTCTTGAGGAAATTTTGACAATTGGCTTTGATATAACTCTTTGGAAGCTTTTATTGTTGTTCTATGTGTTATTTTGAATCAGTTTATTGATTTCGTATTACTATTAGTTTGTTTGCTCCTCTTATATTTTTATAAGAAACAAGAATTTTGTAAGCAGGATATTATTATGCTTTTAATTTGTTAACTAACACTGTTTGTTTGTTTGTTATATTCAATCGTTTGTAGGAGGGCGCTTCATTAGCCTTAAGGAAACATATAGAAGAACAAGCACGCGATCTTAGTGGAGAAGCTTTTTTGCGATTTATGGATCAATTATATGATAGAATTTCCAGTCTATTAGAATGCCATGACGTTGCTGAAAATTTGGGGGCTTTAAGAGCTATTGATGAGTTGATAGATGTGGCACTTGGTGAGAATGCCTCTAAGGTTTCAAAGTTCTCTAATTACATGAGGACTGTGTTTGAGGTGAAGCGTGATCGTGAGATTTTGGTTCTTTCTAGTAAAGTTCTTGGCCATCTAGCGAGGGCTGGTGGCACAATGACTGCAGATGAAGTGGAGTTTCAGGTTTGTTGTTATGTGCTTTCTTGGGTTTGCTATGTATTGTTGTCTGTGTGAACAGCCCTGTATATCGTTTGCTGGTTGCAGGTGAAAATGGCACTGGACTGGCTTCGTGGGGATAGAGTAGAGTATCGTCGTTTTGCTGCTGTCTTGATCTTGAAAGTAAGTATGAGCATCTTGTTTCTTTGTTGCTCACAGCAAATAACTAATTTTTATTTAGTAGGTTAGGTTTTTTATTTTGTTGTCTTATTTGGTGTATATGGGCAATAGAAGGGAACATGGCACACGAAAATTTGCACCACATAAGTTTGAGATTTAGATGGGAATTTGGCCTGTGAATATTCTTTAATGTAGAAAATTGTGTTCTTAGTCCATCTCTTATATCATGTGGGAATTTAGTATTTTTTTAACGAAATACTTATGCAATTATCATAATTTTCTTGCTTACTGAGGACATGTATTTATGTTTCTTATTCCTGAAGGAAATGGCAGAAAATGCTTCAACTGTGTTCAATGTTCATGTAGCTGAATTTGTAGATGCTATCTGGGTTGCATTGAGGGACCAGACATTGGCTGTTCGTGAGCGAGCTGTAGAGGCATTGCGTGCTTGCCTTCGTGTTATTGAAAAGCGTGAGACACGCTGGCGCGTGCAGTGGTTAGTTGCATACCTTAGAAATTTTGAATTAGATAATAGTTAGATTTTTTTTTTGACACCAAGAATTTCATTTAGATGGGAGAAAGAGGAAATAGGAAGAGAAAATAGAAAATTCTGCTTTAAAGTATTATAGTTATTGCAGTGAAATATATGCAGTGATTTGTGTAGAAGTTTTGATTTCGCACATGGTGCCTCATTTTGATAATCTGTACTATGCCCTTTGACTGCTATAATATCCCACTTTCCATGTGAATGGAGCAAAAATTTACAATGAGACAACAGTCTTGTTCAACCTTGTCTCCATAGGAGCTTGCAAAAATGACTCAGAAATGGAATTATCTAATTTGATTCTATCTCATAACTGTTCTGGAGTATCAAGTCCACACTTATTTTCGACTACCCAAAGAATTTCTTTACTTACTACACTTCCTTGGCTGGATTGATTATCTTATCTTTGTACTTGCACGAGAACTGCTTTAAAACGCATTGAAAACTGTTGCTTTGTTCTTGTTGTCTTCAATATTTTCCTCGAAAAGTAAGTCCAGTTATATTCTTTATGACAGGTATTATCGGATGTTTGAGGCTACACAAGATGGGTTAGGTAGAAATGCTCCAGTACATAGCATACATGGTTCTTTACTTGCAGTTGGGGAGCTCTTGAGGTAGGTAGAGATTTGCATAAAGCAAACATTTTACTTCTTAAGTTTTTTCATTTTCTAGTTTAAGTAGATTGGCTTCATAAAAAAGAATTGCTTGCCTCTTTTCCATTTTATCATTTTTTTTTTTTTTTTGTGATTGCTATCATCGACTGTTTTTTCCATTGCTCTGGCTTAAACTGCTTAGTTGAATTGAATATGGTAGACAAAGAAAAGAAAAACTAGAAGAGATTATATGGTGGCGATGCATGTGCAACCGTAGCCTTTTAAGTCTCTTATGCTTTAATTGAATTATAAACATCTCCCAAATTGCTACATGTCTTCCATTTCAGAAACAATTAGTCACTACTTGATGGTACTTCCGTTGTTTGCTTCTCCTACCTTACAAAAGTTGGTTTACAACAGTTATAGTTGCAAGTTTGTTGTTCTTGGAAATTAGTGAGCCAAACCTAAAACAGAAAATTTGGTTGCTAAAAAGGAAATCTCTGGACTTCGGAAAATTGTTCTTTGTTTCCTGTTGTCTAGGTGATATGTGTCTGTGTGCATGTATGTGCTTGTTTGATTCATTTGGTGCTTTGGCATTTATAGACATTTGGAACATCCTTAACATTGGCTGAAGGTTGTTTTCTTAACATACCTATGTAGCTTCTTCTCTTTCATTATCTCTTGTTGGATCTCCTGAAGAGCTTTGACTTTTAGTGTACAAGAATTGTGGCCTTCATTATTGCTTTCCTAGGCTTTGTTGAAAGATCTCACAGTATGATATGAAGATATAACAATCTGGCTGTCATTCACCCATGCATTTAATTGATTAATGTTTGATGTGATTATAATTGAAACATTATCTGGACAGAAATACGGGTGAGTTCATGATGTCAAGGTATAGAGAAGTTGCCGAAATTGTTCTGAGATACTTAGAGCACCGGGATCGGCTTGTTCGCCTTAGCATAACTTCACTGCTACCTCGCATAGCTCATTTCTTGCGTGATCGATTTGTTACAAACTACTTAAAGGTTTGTGGAATTTGCTCCATTTTTTAATATATAATTGTCACTGGTATAGAGAAAATTTGGATGGAATCATCTTTACATATATAACTGTTCTTACCCCAATAATGTGTGCATGGAATTGTGATATCTTGCAGATATGCATGAATCACATTCTCACTGTTCTGCGAATACCTGCTGAACGTGACAGCGGGTTCATTGCCCTAGGAGAGATGGCAGGTGCTTTGGATGGGGAACTTTTCCACTATTTGCCGACAATCACATCTCACTTACGTGAAGCTGTAAGACATAGAGGAAAATCTTATGACTTGGTTTTCTTTTGTCGTATTTTCTACGTGGTTTCTATTTATTGATTATGATGTTTCCATTTGATAGGCAATTAGATTTCTGATTGTTGGCATATTCTATATGTAGATTGCTCCACGTAGAGGTAAACCCTCGCTTGAGGCTTTGGCTTGTGTTGGAAACATCGCAAAGGCCATGGGTACTGTCATGGAACCTCATGTTCGTGGTCTTTTGGATGTTATGTTTTCTGCTGGTCTTTCCACTACACTTGTAGATGCCCTCGAACAAATTACTGTCAGGTACAACTTGGGCATTCATGTACTTTTCTTTAGATTTTTTTGTTGATTATTTGATTAAGGAATTCTGATCTTCTCTGACATTGGTTGCTGTTTTAGTATTCCATCATTACTCCCAACTGTTCAAGATCGGCTGCTAGATTGCATTTCATTAGTACTATCAAAATCTCATTATTCCCAGGCAAGGCCAGCTGCTGCCTTGGTTCGAGGAAATATGATGAATAGCACTCAGCAAATTTCTGACCTTAATGGTTCAGCCCTAGTGCAACTTGCTTTGCAGACTCTTGCTCGCTTCAATTTCAAGGTTTGTATACAGATATTCTCTAATATGAAAAATATATCTACCTTAAATTAAACTCTGAAGCTATTATATTGTTCAGGGCCACGAACTTCTCGAGTTTGCTAGAGAATCAGTTGTTATATATTTAGATGATGAGGATAAAGCAACACGAAAAGATGCGGCTCTGTGTTGTTGCAAATTGGTTGCAAATTCCTTCTCTGGTGTGTCATGTACACAGTTTGGTACTAGTAGGTCTAATCGAACTGGGGGAAAGCGACGTCGTCTTGTAGAGGAGGTTTGATTATATAGAAAATGGCTAATTTATGTTATTAAAATGTTACCAAGTCTTTGTCCTACTTGTTTAATGTTGAATGCAGCTGTCTGTTGTATCAGTTTGTTTCTCATATGTTGGGCTTCTGCAGCTTGTGGAGAAGCTTCTCATTACAGCCGTTGCTGATGCTGATGTTACTGTTCGCCATTCTATTTTTTCCTCTCTGCATGGAAACAGTGGTTTTGATGATTTTTTAGCACAGGCTGATAGTCTGAGTGCAATTTTTGCTGCTTTAAATGATGAGGTATGCATTCAACTGGTTTGATTTGCGACATTCTTAGATATATTAAAATGAACGTTTAACTTCTATGTTTGAAGCCAATGAATTAACTACAGTATTTATTTTAACTTTATTTTGTCAAGAAAGTCGCCTTTCCATTTTGGAAGTTATTTTGGGCTTCAGGATGATGTCTGTACATGACTCCATTATTGTTGTTTAGCTTGTTTATGTTTTGGGTTTTTTTTTTATCGGATAAGGATCAAAAACAAATATTGGAAAGCAGAAACTATGAAGTAATGAAAGGAGGATCAGCAATCGTCCTATGAAACAGAACTTTATTAAAGAAAGCAATACAAGGAATCAAGGAAAGAAGAAAATTAGTCCTAGTCAACATTCTTCCAGTTGGAGAAAGGAGAGCTTCTAGAAATTCCTAAAAAAGTTGTTGAATCCTAAGCCCATAATGAATTGAAAAACATTGTTCTCCTCCAAAGTATTTCAAACTTTTCTTCTTTTTCTTCAAAAAATTTTACTCTTTATTTCAGTTGAAACAATCCATAGCAATGCTTTTATTGTAATTCTATACATGTACATCAGTGTTTGAAGTTTCTCTCCTGTTCCTTCAAGGTTGCTCAATTTTATTCTACTTGTATAAAAACTATTTTGCAAATTGCTAATTTTTCTTGCTGAATGACTACATGTTGAAATATAATATTTCCTGTCATTCAATCTTGGAATTTCTTTGTCTTGGCTTTTGTCAATACCCGAATGTTTCTGTTGTAACAGGATTTTGATGTTCGAGAGTATGCAATCTCGGTGGCTGGGAGATTGTCAGAAAAAAATCCTGCATATGTTCTTCCAGCACTTCGTCACCATCTCATTCAGTTGTTGACATATTTAGAGCAAAGGTGATGTTCGAAGGGTGATAGGCTTACAGTTATTGATGGTTATTATTTGAAAATTTTGGCCACTTGTGTTTATGAGACCCAGGGTTAGATGAAAGAATGTCTACTTTTTACTATCAGTTTAAAGTGCCAGATATTGACTACTCTTGCAATGTCAGCAGTGCAGACAACAAATGCAAAGAAGAAAGTGCAAAGTTACTCGGTTGTTTAATTCGGAATTGTGAAAGATTAATACGGCCGTACATTGCTCCAATACACAAGGTTTAGTTATTTATATGTTATTTTTAACATTTATCCGTCTCTGTACATTCAGCCATTGCTGATGAGAAACTTTTTCATTTCTTCCTTCCATCTCTTGTGCAATGACTGTTTGATTTTTCAGGCACTTGTTGCAAGACTTCTTGAGGGCACTGGGGTCAATGCTAATAATGGCATTATCAGTGGAGTTCTTGTAACTGTGGGAGATCTTGCAAGAGTGGTGGGAACTTTTACTTTTAAGATAGATTTCTTATCATGCATAATACTCTGCCTTTTTAGTATGCCTTTTAGTTAGTGGATGGCCACGGGGGTCGGGGGCTTGGTGCTGTGCATAATTTAACATGCCATCATATGTACATAAGTGTGTGTACACGTTTGATGTCAATTTATTAATTGTGTTCAACTGGAACTTTGTTTCTTATCCAAAAAAAAAAAACCTGTGTTCCACTGGAACATGTTTTTCTTGTCAGCCAACTGCTGCTAATCTTGGTGTTAAGAAAACAACCTGTCAAGTTTCTATGAATATCCTGTTATCAAGCATAGTTTTTTAACTTGTTTATAATTATTTCTTATATGGGTTTCTTTTGTGGATTTCGTTTAGGGTGGTTTTGGAATGAGACAATATATATCTGAACTTATGCCCTTAATTGTTGATGCTGTATTGGATGGAGCTGCTGTCTCAAAACGTGAAGTGGCTGTTGCAACTCTTGGTCAAGTTGTACAGAGTACTGGGTATGTGATATTTCTCTTTTGTTGCTTTATTTTCTATATCTCTTTCTTGTGTGTCATATTATGGTAATGACGGAGATCATGCACTTTGACTTCCTGTTCAATGAGGCAAATATTTTCTTGAGTTGGTCTCTTTTACATGATTTTGACATTTGACTATTCATGTTGAACCAACCTTTTTTTTTCTCCTTATACGTTGAGGCATTTGATTGTTCATACCCTTTGGCAAAATCAATTATATAGGTGCATGACATTATTTAAGACTTACTATTTTAATGGTGTTGAAACATTTCTGTGACAGAGAAATAAACTAAGTTGACGCATAGCACTCTTGTTGTGAAGTGGGAAAATTTTTACTTTTGTTGAAGAAAATGTCTCCTCACATTATTGGTTTTGATGTGTAAAATCTTAGGTACGCATTTTTTATGTCTTTTTGTCCTATAATTTTGGCAGATATGTGATAAGTCCATATAATGACTTCCCACAATTGCTTGGGTTGCTCTTGAAAATGTTGAATGGTGAGTTAGTGTGGTCTACCAGACGTGAAGTACTTAAGGTAGCTATTTATGGACAAGAATACTCAGTTATATCCTTCAGATGTTTTGTCATGCTAAAAATATTCTTGGGCCTTCACCAGGTTCTTGGGATCATGGGTGCTCTGGATCCTCATGTGCATAAACGAAACCAGCAATTGTCAGCACATGGAGAAGTTACCCGTGCTGCCAGTGATTCAGGCCAACACATTCCACAAATGGATGAATTACCAATGGACCTTTGGCCATCATTTGCTACATCTGAAGATTATTATTCAACGGTAGTGATTGTACCTGATGTATAATCATTATTTTTCTTGCTTTTTCTAATTTTCTATGTTCTATTGCATTCAGGTTGCTATTAATTCTCTCATGCGAATACTTAGGGATCCTTCACTTGCAAGTTACCACCAAAAGGTGGTTGGGTCTCTTATGTTCATATTCAAGGTAAGTCTAGAATAAGGAATGCATTTTTTTCGTACATTTTATATTGATTATTATCTTATGTGGTTTCATTATTTGATTTTTCTTTATGCGAGGTTAGTCAATGGGTCTTGGTTGTGTTCCGTACTTACCAAAGGTTTGTTTAATCACTTTTCAGTCGTAATCAACTTTCTCTTCTGTCAAATATTTTATGCAAATTTGTTTGATTGTAACTTTAGTTTGCATAGCATGACATATTATGTCAGAATTGCGCTCTTTCTCTCTCTCATGTAATCACACTATGAAGCTGTCTCCTTTGCCTATTAAACTTATTTGTTGCTTTTCTTGAAAACTTATGGTAATTACATAAAATCGAAATTGTTTTTCTTGAACTGAAGTATGTGAATCATGTATGCTGGGAGACTTATCATGTGAAAGAAGTGTATATATCTTCCATGGCATCATTGATATGAAATTTGGAGTATTTGTAATCACCTTCTAATATTCGGATAAACTTGTCCTTACTGAACTTTTAATATTTGATATCTCATTCTTGTTCTGAAGTTTTTGTTATTCGCTGAGGCTATGTTGATTGGATTATGTTTGATGATCTGTGGCTTCTACTTGGCCATTTTTCTGCAGGTGCTGCCTGATCTCTTTCACACTGTTCGTATATGTGATGATTATCTGAAGGACTATATAACATGGAAGCTTGGAACTCTTGTGTCTATTGTGCGCCAGGTAGGTACAGATGTCAAGAAATTGTTTAGAACTTGTAATTGCTTTTTGTGGTTTTCTGGATATCAAAATATATCAGAATAAATGTTCATGTGCAGCATATTCGTGAATATTTGCAAGAACTCTTTACTCTGATAAATGAATTATGGTCATCCTTCAGTTTGCCTGCTACTAATCGTACTTCTCGTGGCCTTCCGGTTAGTAATTATGTTTCTATTTTCTTTCTTTGGAAGCTCTGATAATCAGCATTTCATATTTATTTTATTGATATTTCTATATTATTCAATTGTTACTCCCATTCCCGCACCCAAAAAAAAAAAAAACAATGCAGGTTCTGCATCTTGTGGAGCAGCTTTGCTTGGCTCTTAATGATGAATTCAGAATGCACCTTCCTGTTATTCTCCCATGTTGTATTCAAGTCCTGAGTGATGCTGAACGGTTCAATGACTACACCTATGTTCTTGACATTCTTCATACCCTTGAGGTGTTTGGGGGTTAGTATTCTTTATTTTGGATAAGTTTTTGTTGGTATTTAATCTTTTTCTAGTTTGTACCCCTGTGATTTATAACTGCAGGGAGAAAGTATATAGGGAAAAGGTATTGTGTTTTGTATTGGTGAACAGCAGGTCCAAGTTTTTGTAATTTTTAGTTCTATAAAATTTATTTGTTTCTTATATGTTGCATTCAAAATTTTGAACTCGTACATGCTGAGAGATTATTCAGTTTTAAAGTAAGAGAGTTTCTTGGCTTGATAAAGTTTCTAACCTGAAAAAACAAAGATTTTGAATAAGGTACATTTGAGAACTCAAGGAGGTTATATTGTGTGTGTGTCTGTCTGGGAAAACTTTTCTCATATTGCACAATATAGGGACACTGGACGAGCATATGCATCTACTTCTTCCTGCACTTATTCGATTGTTCAAAGTGGATGCTTCAGTGGATACAAGGCGTGCTGCTATCAAAACTTTGACAAGATTGATCCCGCGTGTGCAGGTTGGTAGCCAAACTTTGTCCAATTTAATGAACTTCTGGAATCAAATTTGATATTATATTTAAATTTCACTTACCTTTCGTTCAAATTCCCGTCAGTTTATTTCCTTTGAAATTTTTCTTTCTTCTGTCAGGTTACTGGTCACATCTCTTCTCTTGTGCATCACTTGAAGCTTGTATTGGATGGGTTAGTCTTCACTTCCCAGATCTCAAATTACATATTGGGAAAGTGTGTCATCATGTACGTTTGTATATGTGTGAATGCCTAGGTGTAGACCGGCCTGGCCAGATGCGGGAATAATGAATAGATTCAGTCCGTGATATCAATCCCGTATTGTGTTTGAGATTTAAAGCTTCCTTCAGATTTTGCTGAGTGGAGAATTATATTTGAATGATTTCCAACTACCATTAGAATTGAATTATGGTGGTTTCTTGTCAATAGTATCTTTCTTCTCACTTGGTGTTTCCTTGAACTAAGTTAATAGGTGTTGTAAAGTTATTGGTTAGCTCAATTATGCCTGATATTGGATTTCAACAACACAATATATGAGTAAAATTGTGGATTGTGAGGACGCGTACACAGTTTTCACATTACAACCTGGAGATGTGAGGGTAAAGTTGACCTCTGTGAATAAGTGGTTGTGTGTGTGTGTGTGTGTGTGTGTATTATGTTCATTGTAAGTTCTGTACACTTTCGTGTGTTTATCTTGAACAAAAATTTTATTGAGTGACTTAATAGAGTAAACTTTTCTTTTGGTAGATCTCCATGAAAAGCCTTGATTCTTTTGCAGATTCCAGCTAGTAAATATGATCTCTTCTTTTGGTTGGTTGAGTGGTAAAAGACCGTTAGATACAACCAAGAGGTCAAGCTTTCAAATCACCTTGGGTCCTCCACTTGGGATATTTATATCCCACGAGTTTTCTGACAACCAAGGTTGTAGGGTACAGCAGTAGTCCCCAGTTTAGAACTTGGTGAACACAGAAAAGTCAAGGGATTTCTGGGTATAAAATATACGTGAATTATGAGAATAATTCTTGTTATCTTATGATTTTGAATAAGCATGGAAATTTTTCCCCTAGTTCTGTTTTAAGCCAATATGGCAGCTTTGGTTTTCCAATTTTGAATTGTTTTAATCTAGATTCTACTTACCTCATGCATAATGTTAGTATTGAGCTTTAACTCTGTAGATTTCTTATTTACAGGAAAAATGATGAGCTCTGGAAGGATGCCGTTGATGCACTCTGTTGTCTGGCTCATGCCCTTGGGGAGGACTTTACCATCTTTATCCCATCGATACACAAGCTCTTGTTGAAACATCGGCTGCAGGTCCCTTTCTTATGTTCCCACTTCCATTATTTATCTGAGAAACTTAATTTACTTTTGAGATTGACCATGACAGTAATTCTCTTTTCAGCATAAAGAGTTCGAGGAAATTGAAGGACGCTTGAGGAGACGTGAGCCACTGATTTTGGGGAGTACAGCTGCACAAAGATTAAGTCAACGAGTTCCAGTGGAGGTTATTAGTGACCCATTAAATGACGTGGAGAGTGACCCTTATGAAGATGGGACTGATGTTCAGAGACAACTTAGAGGTCATCAGGTATTCTTGATATACAGTTGTATTCTCAGTAATATATATTGCCGATTTTATGTTCATCTTATTCATCAAGAAACTCAGGCAAGCCATTTCTAGGTGCTAGCTAAGGCTCCTATGTAATTGAGAAGAAAACCTTGGTGGTTAGGCAATTTGTTGTCCAGCATTCCATGCATGACATGCCAATTTTTGTGTATTGTATATTTTTCTCAAAAGATATCAAAATCATTTTCTTTTGTATCATTGGCAGTTTTGACTTGTGATTAATCTCATTGTTGGCTGTTGAAGTACAATAAAATTTGGTGCTAGTGCCGCCATGTTGGTTGGAAATTGGAGTGCGGTGAAGGTCAAGAAAACAAAATTCTTGCAGTTCATTTCCATAGAGTTGAATTCTATCAAAATGAATTTGTCTAGTAGACTGCACGTTATATTTTGATGTTATGAATCACTGAGTTATTGTTATTCTTGTCCTGGTCCCTCATGGCATGCGCTTGCTTGTATTAATTTTTTTGTCCTGTCTCTTCTTCATTGGCTTTCGATACCAATTTTTTGCTGTTTTCTGGGATTTTTTGAGTTTTTTTTTCTTTGATTAGTTAAATAAGTTTCTTACAGGTCAATGATGGTCGTTTATGCGCTGCTGGAGAGGCTTCTCAGCGAAGTACCAAGGAAGATTGGGCAGAATGGATGAGGCATTTTAGCATTGAACTTTTGAAGGAATCTCCTTCTCCAGCATTACGAACCTGTGCAAGGCTTGCACAATTACAGGTATTGTAACTGATTTCATCTGTGTTTACCTTTCTTTGGGGATCGGGTTCTGATTTTCAGCTTTGCAGCCTTTTGTTGGGCGGGAGTTGTTTGCTGCTGGTTTTGTTAGCTGTTGGTCACACCTGCAAGAAACTAGTCAGAAACAACTAGTTCGGAGTTTAGAGATGGCTTTTTCCTCTCCAAATATTCCTCCTGAAATCCTTGCAACACTTCTCAACTTGGTATGCCTGTTTTCTGCATGTACTATTCATATTATTGATGTAAGATAACAAAGTTGAGTATGATATAATAGTTATTAGTTTGACATGCCCTTTTTTTATTGGAAATAATTTTATTCTGAAATTTTAGAGTAGAAGTATTACAGTAATTGCAACGTATTGGTTTGTATTCTGGTTTTGTTTGTTTTAGTTTTCTTTTTTTTTAAAAAAATAATTGAGTCAAAATGGAATATAAACGAAAGGTTTTGCAGAGTAGAATCTTTATGACTACTACAGCAGCCAATGGTTGTTAGGCAACATGTAGAAATTTTTTGGTTAAGGAAAGACAGTGGTGAGCGTATGTGGTTCTATATTTAGTATAGATAAGCATGAGCTATTAAATATGCAGGAATTTCAAATTCGTCATTGCTCACCCTAAACTTCATTTTCCATTCTTCTTATAAACTCTCCATAAGGGAGGCCCAGCAGAGGGTAAGTCATTGGAAAGACATGCCTTCAATTTGAAGCTAATATTATAAACTTTGAATGATAGTTATGCAAATTTTGTACCGACACAATTAATGTCTAGGGGTGGTTGAATAATCAGTGTAAGTCTCACTGTAAGCTTTTTGTATGTTTTTGGGTTCCCCATTGGGTTTTTTTTTTTAATGATCTTGTGGATAACTGATCCACATCACAATTTTATTCTCATAAAAATTGTGCAATAATCTTTCCTAAACACTCAAACCATGTAAAACATGAAAGTGTTCTCATTTGCTTTTGTGCTTGCACATATGACAGCAGACAGCAACGGCTGCGATATATATATTTTTTTGTTAATGTCACCTTTCACAACTGCTTCTCTTTTGTGTCGTTGACATTAATTGCATTGTTGGTGGATTGAACTGTTAAAAAAATGTTTATAATATTTTCTTGGTATTTGAAACAGCTTTTGTTTAGTTACAAAAGAATAGTGAGTTAAAAGAAACAATATAAAGTCCTTTCAAAGAAGCAATCTTGTCTCTCTTGTGTCAAGATTAATTTTATTAATTTTGTATAAACTCGTGGGTCCATGAACTTATCTTTGCAGGCAGAGTTCATGGAACATGATGAGAAACCTCTTCCTATAGACATCCGTCTGCTGGGAGCTCTAGCAGAGAAGGTGCGCTCTAGTAAACATTCTGCAAAAACCAATATGCTTCTTTTATGATTGTTGTACATGATGAGATTAACTGTCTATTTCATGTCACTTAAATTTTTGCTACTCCGTCAGTGCCGTGCATTCGCCAAGGCTTTGCATTACAAAGAAATGGAATTTGAAGGTGCAAGCTCCAACAGGATGGATGCTAACCCTGTTGCTGTCGTTGAAGCTCTTATACATATAAATAATCAGTTACACCAGCATGAGGTTGCCCTCAAAGAGAATTATATTTTCTGATTTCGTTGTCTTGCTGTATTTTGATGCACTTTGATCCTTTTCATTCTGAGATTTTGTGTTCTCATGATTTTTTTCTTAACTTTATTCCCTAGGCTGCTGTTGGAATTTTGACCTACGCTCAACAAAATCTGGATGTTCAGTTGAAGGAGTCATGGTATCATTGAACATTAATAACTCCTAACATTTGCTTTACCTTTCCCCCTGATTCAACTCATCTTGGCTTTCTAGAGTTGTATAATTATTCTTATCTGATCTTGACAATAACTAATATGGTAGGAAAATTTCTCTCTTTGTTCTTGATGCAAGTAATAAAACATTAATCATCTTTTGTTCTCCTTATTCAGGTATGAGAAATTGCAGCGGTGGGAAGATGCACTAAAGGCTTACACTGCCAGAGCCTCTCAAGCATCAAATCCGCATATTGTATTGGAAGCTACATTAGGTCCATATCAACTGTGACATGCTGTACTGCTATTGCTTGATATATTCTCCTTGTCCATAATAGGTGTCTTGGTTGCTATATCTATGACAGAAACTATGTATATCAAATGATATACATGCTAATTAGATTGTTTAAGGTCTTTCTTTTTGGTGCATTTTTCTAAAAAATTACCATAAGAATAGTTTCAGCTTGGATGTGGCATTGGTATAGTTTCAGCAACACTTGGCAATATGCTGGGTCCCCTGGCCCATCAGTAACGCAACCTGTTAAATAACGTTTCTATCCCTTGTTTGGTAAACATCCACATTAGTTGCATCTCAAATTAGCCTCCTGAACCTGATTAAGTGCTACTTTTCTTTTAGCTGAATATTTATATAACTAAATTTATTGAGCTTATATGCTTATGAGATCATTGCTTCTGTGTTAGTTTCTTGAAATTATTCTATTTTTGGTGTGTTATGTAGGGCGGATGCGTTGCCTTGCTGCATTGGCTCGATGGGAAGAGCTTAACAACCTCTGCAAAGAATATTGGACCCCGGCTGAGCCTGCTGCACGACTAGAGATGGCGCCGATGGTTATTTTCTAATGTTTATGCTGATATTATTGGTATTTTTCACCTCATGCTTATACCAATGATGCTATCTCAGGCTGCAAATGCTGCTTGGAATATGGGAGAGTGGGATCAAATGGCAGAATATGTGTCTCGGTTAGATGATGGTGATGAAACAAAACTCCGGGGTTTGGGTAACACTGCTGCTACCGGTGATGGAAGCAGTGATGGCACATTCTTCAGGGCTGTTTTGTTAGTTCGGAGAGGAAAGGTATTGTTTATATTAGATCAGTACTTATTCTGAACTATGTTTATAGTACTCTTTTTGCATGGTTCTTTATACTATATGCTTTTTGCTTTTAGTATAATGAAGCACGTGAGTATGTGGAGAGAGCTAGGAAATGCCTTGCCACTGAGCTTGCAGCTCTGGTCAGTTTCGTAACTCCATAAGTCTTATATCATTAAATGATTTTCTCAGTCTTATTTTGTAAATATTGTTCTTTCTTAGTATTTCTTTTAACAAATATAAGAAAAAGGAATTTAATATATTAATATTGGCACTTTCATTTGTTCAATTGGGCATTTGACTTTTACTAGTTACGTAAAAACTTGGAACAAATTACTCGGATCTAGAAATGTTAACATTTGAGTACACTGCTGAAATATTTTCTTAGGTCATTGTGTGGTCTAACTATGTCCTCTTTAGGTTCTGGAAAGTTATGATCGTGCCTACACCAATATGGTCCGTGTTCAGCAGCTATCTGAACTAGAGGAGGTTAGTTCTATAATTTTTCCTTTTTCTTTTTCTATTTTGGAGGGTTGGCAGGTTTATTGGGGAAGAGAGGGGGATTTCCTTTTGTTACTGTAGCTATCATTTATCCAAACAAGCACTGCATTGTTAAATGGTAGCATGAGGAATTTTTTTTTTTTTTTTTTTTTTGCAGGTAATTGATTACTGTACTCTTCCCATTGGAAATCCTGTTGCTGAAGGAAGGCGGGCTATTATTCGCAATATGTGGACTGAACGGATACAAGGAACAAAACACAATGTTGAGGTATATGCTTCGCAGTTCCTGTTCTCTGTTTTTCCCCCCTTGCTTTTAAAAAAAAAAGTTGATATATTTGTCAAAGCAAAATATATAGGAATTAATTTTTTAAACATATTAAGTTTGAAAATAAATATTAGTGAAATATGCCTTCAATAATTTTATTGATTCCTTCTAATATTTGCTTTCCTTCAATATATAGGTTTGGCAAGCTCTTTTGGCCGTTAGAGCTCTTGTTTTACCACCCACAGAAGACATTCAAACTTGGCTCAAGTTTGCTTCTCTTTGTAGAAAAAATTCAAGAATTAGTCAGGCTCGATCCACTTTAGTTAAACTCTTACAGGTCTGCCCTTAGGCATTTGGGAGTCAAGGATTTTTTCTTATTTTGTCTGTTTCTTTATATGACTTTGTTTCATGTTGTATTTAGTATGACCCTGAAACATCTGATGAAAATGTACGGTTTCATGGGCCTCCACAAGTAATGCTGGCATACTTGGAATACCAATGGTCACTTGGGGAGGATCTTAAGCGAAAGGAAGCTTTTGCTAGGCTGGAGGTATAACATATTCTCTCTGGTTACAAAAGCTCTTACAAGCCCATGTGTGCAGAGATACAGTATTATTATTTGTGTAAAAATACAAGACTGCGTTTAAGAAGCATTTCTTTATGCTAGCATTACGCAGTCATTCAGTCCTAATCTTAATGTTTTGTTTCTTCTGTGGCTACTAACTGCTGTGTAGAATTTGGCCATGGAGCTATCTAGTGCCCCAGTTATCCAATCGGTTTCACCAATTAGTTTAACCACTGGTACGAGTTCAAATGTTCCACTCCTTGCCCGTGTGTATCTTAAACTTGGAGCTTGGCAATTGGCACTTTCTCCTGGATTGGATGATGAAACTATACAAGGTAGATTAGAACTTATAACTTAATTAATTGTTTATTTACTTTGAAAGTTTTTTTTGATCTTTTTTGAAATAATCATCTGCTTCTGTAGAAATTCTTGCTGCATTTAGGAATGCCACTCAATGTGCACCAAAGTGGGCGAAAGCATGGCACTCATGGGCATTGTTCAATACGGCAGTGATGTCTCATTATACCTTAAGAGGCTGCTTCCCTTCAATTGCTTCACAGTTTGTTGTTCATGCAGTCACTGGATATTTTCATTCCATTGCGTGTGCAGCACACTCTAAGGGTGTTGATGATAGTTTACAGGTAAAGAATGTATCTTGATATTAAGGGTTACTGATTTCAAAATCCTGGACATAAACCTTCAGGATGCATATTCAAGTCACTTTGATCTTTACATGCATTTTTGGAAGCCACATTTCTGTTCACTGTGTCAAAAGCACTATGATCCTCCGTAACTTTTCTTTAAATTCCGCTATTTGATTCAGGATATACTTCGTCTTCTCACTTTGTGGTTCATCCATGGAGCTACTGCTGAAGTCCAAGTAGCTCTACAGAAAGGTTTTGCACTTGTTAATATCAACACATGGCTTGTTGTTTTACCTCAAATAATTGCCAGGATACATTCGAACAACCATGCTGTAAGAGAATTAATACAGTTGCTTCTGGTGCGAATTGGACAAAGTCATCCACAGGTTTGTTTTTGGTCTTTGATTCTCTAAATGTTAGTTCAGCATGTGGGTGGTATTGATTGGAGGAATGATAATCTTAAAATCTTGTGGATATTAATCTAGAAATAATTTTTTGTTTTTTGAGAACTTTTGTGAATAAAAATAATTCCTCAAAAATTATTTTAATCAATAAGGTTTACATGGCTATAAATACAGAAATTACAGCTAATTACAAAGAGTTATAATAGGAAAGAAACTCTACTTAAAACAGAAACACTATATTAGTGGGATTTGGACTCTTAAAATTGCAATTGTCATGCTCCGACCCTGAGATCCTCCTATGACAATCGCCACAGACCTTCATGATACACTCTCTATGTCTAGAATGTACCACAAGAGCCTGTAAGGCTATCAAATCAAATATGAAACCTCAAAACAGTTTATCAACAATATTCTCATCCATATGATTATATCAAAGAATTGATCTCCGTGATCAATTCATCCACAAACATACATGAATAATAAAATATCAAATCAAAGATATTATAGATAGGTTGAACAAAATAATATATTTCTTCAAAGTCATCAGAGTTCATAATTTCATCTCAACATCTCAAAAACCAAAACTATATCCCAGGAATTTATGGATATCCATAAATACATATTCAAAATATTAAATATCCAAAAATACTACAATCTCAGAAGTTTCACAATCTAGTGGACTCAAATAACACAAGTGAGTCAAGATAAAAGATAACCTACCACAAGCGTTGAGCGCTCTCAATCACAACCACGAGCCTAGCTAGGACTAAAGCTTCTAACCTGAAAACTGAAATGGTAAGGGGTGAGTATACAACTAAACTCAATGAGTGAACACATACATACATAGTTATACATACATGCACACACATTTCTAAATCATGATATTGGGATTTCATTTATATATATATGCTAAAATACATATATACAACTCATGTATAACAATGCCCGTAAAACAATTATATTGGTCTGCACTTAAGTTTAAATATATAACATGAGCTGGTCATACTATCCTGACCGCTACCTTACCCAGGGTAAAGTCGAAATCCATCAGTGAGCTTGTTACCTTACCCAGGGTAAAGTCGAAATCCATCAGTGAGCTTGTTATGCATAAATTTCATATGCAATGCATTCTTTATAAACTGAAACCATTTCTTATGTATTTGTAAAATTATTTATTTCATATAAAACATGCATTTATAAAACAAGCTCGTCTCACTGATGTTGACCCGAGTAGTCACTTGGTGATAAAGTGATTGTCCTCGTCATATCCATGAAATCCAAGAGATCTCTATCAAGCCGACAGGGCTTTCCATAAGACCTCTATAAAATTGCGCATCCGCGCATCGGTTCAAAGTGGGCTTACCATGGCTTAACCTTTCTTATACAGCCCAACTGCGGCACCAGTAACCTTTGCGGCCTCTTATAGGTCCGTCCATTGGTTACAATCTTGTATATACAGTAAATATCCTGACCCACTAGCCATACAATAACATCCGGCCTTAACGGCCTCACATCACCAATATACATGCATTCAAAACATTTCATATTAATCATTCATGCACAATGATTTTAAAACAGTAAAATAGAACAGGCCTCCCTGGCCAACGCAGCATGTATATTTAAACAATTTCAAACAGCAGACCATTTACAACATTTACCCAATATCAATATAAAACAATAGTAAACATGTTCTTTTCACCAAATTTAACACACATGCCTACTATATAAATATCACATGTATTTCTATTTACATAATATGTATGTATAAATCCACTCACAACTTATGGGAGGGTGTTCACTCCCTCTACGTTTCCTCGCGTTCACTCGGCACGTTACTTAGGTTCTCCGAACCTAATATCACATAAATATATATTATCAATCCCACGCTTTCTAAGTATTTACTTAAATGTATCTTATGCAATGCGTGTGGATAACAAGGTTAAATTCTTTTAGTACACATATACTTTTTTTTGAGGCTTATCTAACTAAGGCCATTTTTCCGATTTCTATCAATTAAAATCCCATGGCCATTTTTATTTCTAATTTTTCACATTTTCGTTTATAACGAAGTGTATGCATTTCATATTCCGCATTTTTGTTTTAAACGAAATATGCCAATTCCAATTTCAATTAGTCATTTAATACTTATACAATATCTATATACTTTCAACTATATCAATTCATTGTCCAAAGCTAGGTTTCTTATTTAAATTCAATATTTATTCATGGATGAACAGTAATCATAAACTTTTAATTTATCCAAAATGATGGAATCGAGCTTAAAATAGGTTAATTGACTTACCTAGAACCTGTTGAAGTCCTTAGAAGCTTGAATTAACCATTTAAAATGAAAACTCCCAATTTGTTTCCAAAACCCTAATTTTTTCTTTACGTTTCTTGCCTAATTATGATAGCAATATGTAGAAGAGACGTTAAATAGTCATTGGAAAACAAAAATCAGTAATAATTTTGGTTAGGATTTAAGTAATTTGATGAAGAAATGGAGAAGAATTGGAAAGGAGAAACAAAATGAAGAACGTAGCATTCTAGAAAAGAATGAAATGTTATATTTTGATTTTGAAAAATATCAATTAACCCCCCCTAATGTTTTTAAAAATTTTATATTTACCTGAAACTTTGGAAAGTCTTTAATTTAGTCCTTCCTTCACAAAACAGAAATTCTGAAATTTCTTGAAATTTGAAAAAAATCTTCAATTTAGTCCTGCAGTCACAAAAGCAGGGTTTACAGCAATCCCATGATTCTAGGAAAGTTAAACATTCGACACTCCTTTTCAAGTTGGTGAATATAGATCATTTATTCCCAACTTGGTATAAGTCTTTGAAATGCCTTATTGCTAAGTCCTTTTGTGAGCACATCTGCGAGTTAATTGTTGGTTGAGACGTATGGAGTACAAATTAATCCACTATCCAACTTCTCTTTTATGAAGTGTCTATCTATTTCAATATGTTTTCTTCTATCATGTTGAACAGGATTGTGAGCAATGTTGATAGCAGACTTATTGTCACAAAATAGTTTCATTTGTCCTTCCCATCTGATCCTTAGGTCTTCCAAGATTATCTTGAACCATAATAATTCACATGCTCCTTGAGCCATCACCCTAAATTCTACCTCTGCATTTGATCTTGTTACAACATTTTGTTTCTTACTCCTCTATGTCACAAAATTGCCTCCAAGGAAAGTGCAATAACCTGTTGTGGATCTTTTGTCAACTGGTGAGCCTGCATAATCTGCATCGGTGTATGCTTTAAGGACTAGTCCATTATTTCTTCTAAACAAAATTCCTTGGCTATGATTAGTCTTTAGATAGTGAAGTATTTTGTGGACCGCATGTAGATGAACTTCTCTTGGGCTGTGCATAAATTGGCTAACCACACTCATGGCATATGCAATTTCTAGCCTTGTATAAGCAAGGTATATAAGTTTTCCTACTAATCTCTAATACTTTTCCTTGTCTACAATTGGATTTTCATTTGCTTCTCCAAGTCTGTGATTCTGTTCAATTGGTGTAGAGACTGGTTCTAACTTCCTTGTTTCCCTTAGGAGATCAGTCACATAATTTTGCTGTAAATAAAGATACCTTCCTTGGAATAAGCTACTTCAATTGCCATAAAATATTCTAGTCTCCCAAGTTCTTTTATTTTGAATTATTTAACAAGACATTTTCTTAAGACTTTTTTCTCCTTTTCATCGTTTCCTGTTACAATTATGTCATTTACATTTATCAGAAGGGCTGTGATTTTCCTTGGCTTTGTTTATATCTAGTGGCAAGCATTACCTTGATGAATCTTCCAAACCAAGCCCTTAGTGATTGTTTAA
>JAXCLQ010000010.1:9763118-9775897 GCA_035584115.1 Cedrela odorata | reverse complement strand
CCCAAATACATATATTGATCATCTACTTTAAATCTTTTCGTATCTTTACAACTTTTTTTCAAGATTGTTCAATGCATATCAGATCTGTTTCCCACAAGACAGAGATGTAATTATCCGCGAAACACGGCGACAAATTATATTTATTTATAAACTATATAAGAAATAAATAAAATCTTATAGGCATATATGATAACTCAGATGAGTAATGACATACCATACAATTATATGGTTTCCATATATGAAAACATGTTTAAGGATTCAGCAGTATACTTTCAATATTTTGAACAGTACTACATTTGGTTTAGACAACAATTGCAATTAATTATTGGACAAAATCAGACAAATTTATGTTTCAAGCTTACCTTCTGAGAAATTAGTAAAGACTCCACCTTTTATATATATATATATATATATATATATACACACACACATACATATACCATTTAGTTATATAACACCATGAGTTGTTATATTGTATTTGTGTTTCGAAGAATATTGTTAGACGTACGAAACTTTTTGGCTTTCTTATGTTTGCGCAAACTTACGCCCTATCGCACCTTCAATAGTAATGTATACAGTTTTCAATCTTATACTTCCGAATGTGGTTGAAGATACATGAAACTCGGGCCAAATTTCTATTGATTTTGACATTGATGATACAGAGCACTTGAGACTAATTTCTCAAAACTACGAATGAGGAAGACTAAGAATTTAAAAACTTATTTGAAGATTTCGAAGATAATTTGTGTTCAGTTACAATTGTCCGAGGAGATCATCTACTGCATCAAAGTTACATCCATGGCAATTTCTGGTTTCGTGGGCAGAAACTTCCTATAAATTGGAAAAGTAATTTACCCATATAGGGAAAATGAATACAGAATACTAATATACACAAAACATGTTTCTGCTCCCAAATATATTATTGATTCTTTCACTAAAAAATGAACGTGTTGCTGTAAAAATAGCTCAGTGATCTCAAGAGTAACGTTACTGGTTCAACTAAAATTGGTGTTTGGCGTAGATGAGCAGACTCCAGACCGGGAAACTATTTGGTCTGAAATGATAGTTCTTGTAGCTGCTGGGGATCAACCTCTGCCGGAGCCCTAGTGAGAGCACATTGAGCAGTTGTCGTCTTTGGGAAAGCTATGACATCCCTGATGGAATTGGTGCCTGCCAACAACATAACCAACCTATCCAACCCATAAGCGATCCCCCCTGCAATGGAAAAATAATAATTGGTGAATAATATTCAAAACAAAAGTTAACCATTTGCTTTTTCAGGGAGCTAGCTGACCACAAGTCCCCAAAAATGTTTAGGCATCAATGAGAAACATCTTGAATCAATATTTGCTTCTCGATAAAACCATCTGCAAATTCCATGTTTTCTCTACAGATTTGGGAATACATTCTATATGGATGGATGAAAAAAAATATTAACCATATAAGAATGCAAGAGATTCACAATTAAAAGGCAACAATAATTGTGAGTCACGATAAGTTGTTCCATACCATGAGGAGGAGCACCCATGTCAAAAGCCTCCAGAAGGTAGCCAAACTTTGCTTCAGCCTGTAGACAAATAAAGCATATGTTTAAAAGGACATTAAGGTGTTCAGAAAAAGAATAATGTGCTATAACCAAATTAAACTACGAGGCATAATAGCTTTAAAGCATGCAGCCCAACCAAAGTTCATGATAGCTTAAGAAGAGTTTTCTGACCTGCTCGGGGGAGATGCCAACAATTTCCAAAACTTTTTGTTGGACCTCACGTTTATAAATTCTCAAACTTCCTCCACCAATCTAAAAGCATCACAGCAAACAGGAAAAAGAATTGTCTTGAAATTATTAAAAAAAGCACTTCAAGCATTGAAGATGCCAGAATAAACTAGTTACCTCAACTCCATTGTAAACCATGTCATAAGCAAGGGCACGAGCAGAGGAAAGATCTTCTATGTCTTCTGGGTTTGGTGCAGTGAATGGATGATGCAGTGCCTGCAAAACAATAATAAATCCATGACAAACTATAACATTCACTACCAGTTTCATCCATATAACATATGCCAACACGTTCACTAATGACAACATTATGGTGATTAAAAAGTTTAATGACAAGGAGAAACCCCAAGCACTAATTTCCATGTAGCACAAGGATAAAAGAAAAATAATGTTTCTTTTAAGACTAACATCATGGCAAGAATTTACTGAATCAAAACCTCGTGGTGATGATAAACCAACACTAAAAATATAATAAAGATGATTTAGGACATATGATTTAATATACTAATCCAGCAGATGGCATGAAATGAACAAGAAACAAACCTCAAACCTCTGCTCTGAATCATTCCATTCAAACATTGGAAAATCAGTCACCCATAGAATTGAATGCTTGGACTAAATATCAAGAAAAAGCGAAAAAAAAAGTCAGATATACCAAGAGACTGATAACTATATGCATTTGAAGGCTTGGTCAAATTCTTACACTATCAATTAAGCCCAACTCATGGGCCACAAACATCCTGAGCCTGTCTAGAGTTTTGTTAACTGATGCAGGATGACCCACTGCAAACAAAATTAGATCACCCGGTTCTGCAGAGCATCGTGTCAGCAACTGCTCTTTATTTCTCGGATCAAAACTTTGTACTAGCGCTGGAATTCCCTCAACATCACCTGAAAGGAATTTTTATACTCACATGATTGAACACTGAAACCATAACATCTTCAACTTGATGAAGGGCGAGAGTGTGAGAGAAAAAGAGAGAGGAGAAAAATATTATATCTTTTTACCAGTATCCAAGACCTTCAGGAAAGGTAAACCCTTTGCTCCGGATTTTATAGCTTCATTATAAATATCACCTTTCTTAAGAGCCGTGTTTGAATACCTTTTAGCACCAGACAGGACACATAATGCTTTGATAATCCCCCCGCTTTTCAAGGTATCTGAGAAAACCCTGAAGGGAGACTCTAAGAAAACATCAGATACCTGCATGTCAATAAAAAACTTTCTAAAACACCCATGCATAATGAAAAAATAACTAGACACCTTTAAAACCAAAAATCCCTCATCAATTTATAAGTGAAGGGAGATAATTACATCATTCAGCTCAAGACTAAATCTAGTATCCGGCCTGTCTGAACCGTATCGACTCATTGCTTCAGCATAAGTTAGCCTCGGGAAAGGGTTTGGTAGCTCGAAACCTTTAATCTCTAGAAATACCTGTAACAAATAGAGCTTTCTGATCAAACCCTAGTAATGTCTTATTATAGATTTAATAAAGTTATCAAATTTCTGCAAATACAGAGTAAATGTAAAATAAATGCATGAATATCCTATTGCTTACAGTATGCCAATTTTCACCTTAGTTGTCAGATATATTAATCTTCTTCTCATATCAAGTCTTCCAGTTTTGAACCAAACTCAAAAATATACTGACCTTTCTAATCAAGTCTTCATTGAGCCTCAGCATGTTCTCCATAGGAGTGAAAGCCAGTTCCATATCAAGCTGGGTGAACTCAGGTTGTCTATCTGCTCTTAAATCTTCATCCCTAAAACATCTGTAAAGAAAAAAAATTGAAAGTTATACAACTAAAATAGAAACTTTGATCTCAGAAGAAAAAGTTTCATATGCATTCTTTTCCCCCTCACAAAAGAAAATAAACAAATAAAAAATCCACTTTTCATTTTTGATCTCATTAAAACATGAATATAAGAGTTCACTTCTCTTTCTATTAGTCCATTGTAGAAAAATGAGTATGGTCTTTAGTGGCAAGTTTTTGGGCAAACAAGCAGAAACAGAAATCAGGCGACTATCCCAACAATATAATCAAACAACCAACGAGCAAAAAAACTACCTTGCTATCTGATAATATTTATCAAAACCCGATACCATTAACATTTGCTTAAAGAGTTGCGGACTTTGGGGCAAAGCATAGAATGTTCCTGGCTTCAAAATACACATTAGAATGAATCAGATCTGCAAGCCATGAACAAAGTATACAAGTAACAGATAGCTGTAAAGATAGAAGGATTACAGATGATTAGCTATTCTTAACAAAATATGTAATTATCACTGATAACCAACCCATATCTACATGCATGTAAAAGCATTTCAAAGACATTAAAACTTAAGCTATTACATATGCAATCGGACAACACTTGTCACACATGGTACTCTGGCATGGCCACATAGAAAGGCATTTAGAAAAAGACAAAGCACAACTAAAGGATGCAGAATAAGCTAGTGGACACAGATATGAGTGTTGTGCTTCTTCATATAGAGAAGGTTCTGAACATAGTAACTTCCAATAAACTAGTCATGGATACATGGCTATATATTTGCATACTTGTGAATTTTTAATATATTAATGTGTAATCAACTCTGATCATGTATTTGTTTCTGAATACACCATAACTATGAACAATTATGCAAACAGTAGTTTCTGTGAAAACCCTGATTTCTGCGCATAGTACCTCAGAACAACGACAATGTCTGAGACATGCCACATAAATCATAGGAAACAACATTAACAGTCCATTTACAGCTGAATAACAGGGATCTGAAGTCAGCACACATGTAATTTTACTAATAGCATCAGTATTCTGCATCTTTCTGATTAATAGTACAAAGTTTAATCATAAATAATTCCCAAATTAGACTCATGTTTTGTGCAATATTAATTGAATTCTAAATTTGCGACCAAAACTGAATTTTTGCTTTTCGTCTTTCCAATATTACACACGCAACAAAGTTAAATGTTGTTTGACTAGAACAAACTCATTGCATGGATATTTCTCAAAAATTTAAAGCATATTTCAGTAAATCCCAGATAGTCAGGATGATCTCTTTTAATTTCAGTACAATTGCATAAAGATGTCTTAAAAGCAATAAAGGGAATGGAAGCTAGAGAAATCTGAAGTACCTGAACTCTCGAGGGCACCAAATAATCTCGGGCACCTTCTGGAGTAGACCTAGAGAGTATTGGGGTCTCAATCTACCTTAAAACCACGAAAAGGTCAGTATCAAAATAGGGAGTGAATATAAATAAAGTGAAGCGAATAAGAAGAAAATCTTCATCAACAATAAATAAATCTTCAACAAATAATACCTCTACAAAACCATGTACATCCTCTAGATACCTCCGAATGACTTTCACCACTTTATGCCGCAACAATATGTTTTGATTCATTTGCTGTCGGCGCAAATCAAGGCAACGATATCTATTTACAAACATGTGCATAGAGTCAATCAATAAAGCTAAGAGATTGTTGGAAATTTGAATTCTACTTAAACCAAAAATAATATGACTTGAAAGCATGAATTATAAACATCTCAAGCCAATTACCTCAAACGAATCTCCTCTTTAGCAAAATCCTTTGCATCATCAGCAGTAGTAACTAGGAACGGCAGCTTTAATCTCACAGCATTCAATACTTGAACATGCTCTGCAGCAACCTGTCATAAATTCAGCACAATATTTCAAAATGGAATGTCATCATGCATTTGAAACATCAAACTGTAAAAGCCAAATAATAAAATAATGATCGAAAGACAATGAACCTCAATGAAGCCAGTTTTCATTTTCTCATTTACGGCCTCAGTTGGCCTAGACCGAACAACACCCTCCACTGCAATCACATACTCCAATCTCAAATTATTCACAGTGGAATGAGCGTCGGGAAAGTCATCGGGAAGCGTAGTAATCTAAAGTTCCATATTGACATCATTATAATTTTCAACTAAAGTTTTAATGATCCCAAAAAAATTATATTTCTTACTAATTTGAAAGCAAAAGCAATTAAAAATACCTGCACAATACCAGTGTGGTCTCTGAGATTGAGAAAAGTGAGTCCACCGTGTACTCGGTGGAGCGCGACCCAGCCGCAGAGCGTGACCCGTTTGCCCACGTCATCTCGACTCAATTCGCCGCATAACCGGGTACGAGAAATCCAGTTGAGAGCGTCCTTAAGAGGCGGAAGTGGGTCGGAGGCTGCGGCGGCAGCCTTGGAAGTGATTGTTTTGACGGAAGCACAGACAGAGAAAGCAGCTTTGTTGTTTTTAGGAAGCGTTTTTGCTCTTAAGGTTTTGGAGAGAAAGCAAGAGAGAGTTCTGGTGGTGCGTAGAGAGAGAAGAGGGAGTGACTTTACGATGAGAGACATGGTTTGCTGCAGTTGCAGGAAGCAAGTAAAGCGAGCGAACGAATGAGGTTTATCTGGAGAGACATTGAAGAAGTACGACGGCGTTTAAGACTTTGATTTGGTTTTGTTCGATTTCTGAATTTGCTGTTAGTGGTGACAAATGGGCCGGCATGAAACAAGGCCGCCCAAAAAATAGTGGACCCACATGACACGAAAATTTAGGGGCGGCAAAGAGTGGACCGGACCGGCCCATCAAAATAGGATTCATATCGGCTCGCGTGTCGGTTCGGACGAGTGTAAAAAAAATAAAATCCAATACGATTTGGAAAACTCAATCCACGCGAATCGTGTCGAGTCTACAAGCCGCAATGGGTCAACTCAAAAATAAAAAAATTATAAATTTAAACTTTAAATAATAAAATAAAAATTATAAAAAAATTTATAACGGAATATTGGATGAATGTAGATTAAAATTGTTACCAAATATATTAAATTTTTTGATATACTAAAAAGAATAGGAGAATGCATAATATATAATTTAGAACCAGAATGATATTCGAAATGATAAAATTGATGAAATTAGTTTATAATGTTTGTAATTTTAAATTTTTAATATTTGTAATTTTAATGTAAAATAATAAAATATGTGAAGTTATGAAAATGTAATGACCGAAGTTCGCCCGTTTAAAATTAATTTAATTGATGTTGTAAGTCATTTATCAAATTGATTTAAAATAAATGAATAAAAATTATTTAATATATAAATAAATTATCACATCAAAATTATTTATTTAAAATATTTAATATTTATCTAATATATATAAATAGGCCTGTAGGAGATGCCCAATCTACGATGGATTGTAGGTTGAGTCTAGTCCTACACCAACAAATCAAACTTAGTGTCATGAGTCGACTTTCTCTTAATCGAGATTCGCACCTATGCGGTACTTACTAGCGCATTCCAACTAGTAAACCAGTCTAAATAAATTTTCACATAACAAACTCAAGCGGATTAGTTGTCTACAAAAAGATATCAATAATAAATAATAAAGCGAAAACAAACAAGCATCATAATATAATACAATTTAATGTTTTATTGATAAAATACACTCAAGCGTACAAGTTATCAATGACATACAAGCATTGAATACACAAGTATTACTACATACAGAAATAATACAACTGAGCTTGAATAAACTCATGCAAGTATCAAATTTTTTTCTATCCGAGGACGGAGAAGTACATAATAATGCCCTTAGAGTGCTGATTGACAAGGCTCTTGTGAGGTACCTAACTATTTCTCTAAATAATGTTTTGAAATATTGCAGGTGTGACATAGGGAAACATACCTCATATCTTAGTTGTCATACCCTTAAATAGTACATACAATGAATATCCATAAGTACAATAATGTCTCTCGACTTGCGGTCATAGGCTTACTAACTAACTCTGGATAAGTAAATGCATGAAGCCATTACAGTTAACCATCTACTTGCTATTCTTACGTTTATATGAACTTCTATTGTATGTCGAAAAATATAATTTTATCTTTTGCAAGTCGAAGAAGGAGTATTTTTATCAACATTAATGAGAATAGAGCTAATATTAATTAGATAATAATATTTAAATTATGAAGTTTTATGATTTTCTATATAATAATATAGTTTGTCCATTTATATTTAAGTATATGGTCAACTAAAATTATTGAAATAATCTTTAAGTATTTTTATATTTTATACTGTAATTTTGATAATTAAAATTTAATACTATAAAATTAGCACAATTCAATTGTTATTTTTACAATGTTTAAAATAATTTAATCTTATAATTAATGAATACTACATCTAATGAAAATTTTGATTTTACAATATTTAAAATTATTTAATTATATAATTTTTGTACACTACATTATATGTAATAAAATTTTTTAAATGAGTAATAAATTATTCATTAATTAAAGAAAGAGTTTTACGTAATATAGTTCCATTACATTAATATAATAATATGATTGAATCATCTAATTAGTAAGGTGAGAAAAAGTAATAAGTTGGTAATAATATAAAAAATAAGAACAATTTTCTCATTTCATAACTTTTTTAATGATGTGATAAAACTATTCTACTTAAAATTACCTCTCAGTTAAATAATAAATTTTTATATTTAACATTACTCGTTAATTTTTGTAATTTTTATAAAATTTTATTTTAAATAATGTGATATTATTTATTTTATGACATGATTAATGCAACTTTTTATAATATTTAATTTTTTTAATTTAATATAAAAATATTAATAATATATTTTTTTTTGTGGGCAATAAATGGTGTGTATTAATTTTTTCCTTAATATAAATTTCAAGCCCAATTATATATTAGATGGAGAGAGCACTGAGATATCAATTTTAATTTTAATCAAAAATCAGAAAAAGATCCTCAACGGCTACATCAACCTTTTACTCAAATCCGAACGTTCCAACTGAGGAGAACATTATCCAACGGCTCTCAGCCTTTTTGACTATTCAATAATTTAATCCCAACGGTCAAAAACTTATCATTTAAATCTTCCCAACCTTCGAAAACTAGCCGTTACCAATTCATTCCTCTCCTTTCCTTATTTTGAGATAATCACCAACTCACCATTTCAATTCTCGAGAAAATCAAATTCTAATTCATGCCTGCAAACAAGCATTCTTCTTCCTGTTCATCCATGTCATCAGGCAGGCCAAACCCAATTGCTAGAAACTCTGAGAGTAAAGATCCCATGAGGAGAAGTTTTAGTGGCAATCCATTTGCTAAACCATCGTCGATTATAGCTAATCCGAGAGGCGGATTTAATCCCAACACTCCTGTTAACAGCCCTTCAGGTACGATTTTCTTTCAATTTACCTATCAAATTTTTAAACTTTTCATTTATTTCTTGTTTATTGTTTTTGGGTAAATAATGATGTATATGTTTGGTTGCCAAGAAAATTGAAGGGATTTGAAGGAAAGGGAAAGGAAAATGAATGCATTACAAGTGTTTATTAATGGGTTATAAAGAAAAAAAAAGGAGTAGAAACGCTTAGTCAATGGTCATTTGTTAATAGAGTTGATTTTGGTGGGTATTTGTTCTGTTTGTGTGAATGGAAAACTGTTCCCGGGGAAATTTTCTTGGATAATGGTATAAAGAATCTTTTCAAAATTGATACCGTCTCTGTAGTCGGAATAAAAACAGACTTGTTTTTGCATTTACACAATGTTAATTCTTTTTGTTGGAGCAAAACATAATCCTGGAAATGTTTTCTTTTGAAACAAACAGCACAAGTTTGCCTCTGTATATAGAGTTATATTCTTGATGTTTTACATGGCTATATTCACAAACAAACAGACAAAAGCATGCTTTAAATTTTGGTTTATGGGTTCTGATTTGTACTCTTTCTTGTGTTTGATGAGTTGCAGATTTTCCTAGAAGAAGCTCCTTTGGCAAAGAAAATTTAAGTTCTCTGCGTGATAACGAGGACAAAGATAACAACAAAAGCTCAAATTCAAGACCTGGAAGAGTCCAGTCTCCGGCTTCTGCTTCAAAGGGTACAAAGAATTTCATGTCACCAACAATTTCTGCATCTTCAAAGTTCACCACATCACCGAGAAAGAAAATCTTGGTCGAGAGAAATGAGCCACTTCGATCTTCTGTATCATTCTCTGACGCAAAAAGCCAAGCAATGGAAGACAACAATGTAAAGCCAGAGATTTGTTTGAACAAGAAGAAGATTGTTTCATTTTCTGATGCCATAGGCCTGATAATTCAAGATGATTTGTCACAGCCAAAGATGAGCTTGAATGAGGAAAAGATTGAGGCTTCACATGACTCAACAATTACTGACATGTGTCACCATGAAGCTTTGAAAAGCGATTCAGATTTCGATTCTGATGTACATTTAGATATGAAGAATGATGTTGATTCTTCTTGGGAGAATGTTACTGAGAAGGATTGCGTTAATCTCGATCCAACTTTCAATATTAGCCCGAGAACTTCTTGTTCAACATCAAGTCCTATGTTGGCACCGCTTGATGCAGATCCTTTAATGCTACCATATGATCCTAAAACCAATTACTTGTCACCCAGGCCTCAGTTTCTTCACTATAAGCCAAACCCAAGAATTGAGCTTATGCATAACAAGGATGGTAAGCGGCTGGAGGAGAGTTTCATGCCAGAAAACTTATCAGACAGTGAAGTGAGTGAAACTGTGTCCGAGGATTCGCAGAAAGAATCCGAGGATGTTTCATCAGGCGAAACGGTGGAGGAAGAAGAAGAATCAGAAGAAGAAGAGATTAGTGTAGCTGAACCAAACACCGTTAGCACCCACAAGCCTGAGGAGAGTGTTCAATCAAAAGTGGTGTCAAAGTCAAAATTCTTTACAAAATCAAAGTTCATTGCTCTCCTAGTGGCCCTGGTCTTTGCTTTTACGGCGATCTCAGTTAGTGATTCCACTAATTTATCTGTGCTTACAGAGTTAAGCCTCTATGATCTGTATGTCCCACCTGAAATACCTGAATTTGCTCAAGTGAAATTTGAGGAGCTGGTTCGGAAATCTAGGTTGTGGGCTGTTGATTCTTTCTCTTACATTTGCGAGTTTATTTCTGAATTAAGAGGAGTGCACAAACTGGGTCATTTGCAGTACAGCAATCTGTCTGCATTGCTAGAGGAGAATCACTTGGTTGATTGGAATCCGAAGTTTACTGGTGCAGAATTTAACTATGAAGAGAATTTGTTGGCACCCATTTGGGAGAGAGATGATAAAACTGAACGATTGGAAGACAGTCATCAAGAGATTGAAGAAAATGAGGAGGACATTGAAGAGGTTTTGGAAGAAGATAATGGTGCAGGAATTGAAGACCAAGTGCACCAAGATATTGAAGCACATGACAACATTGATGAGGTTTTAAAAGATCACACTGAACCAGAATCTGAGGAGCAGAGTCTAGCTGAAGTAATCAAACCTGTCGTTTCAGAAGCAGAGCAGACGGAAGAAACAG
Source organism: Cedrela odorata (assembly GCA_035584115.1). Classification (NCBI taxonomy): domain Eukaryota; kingdom Viridiplantae; phylum Streptophyta; class Magnoliopsida; order Sapindales; family Meliaceae; genus Cedrela; species Cedrela odorata. Next base: position 9,764,751 of record JAXCLQ010000010.1, on the reverse strand, counting down.
TTCAAACTGATGTTAGCAATTATATCAAGCTACAAAGTAACATAAATGTTACAGATCACCCAGTGGTAACCTCAGAAGTTACTGAAATTCAACCTGAATTGTATGAAGCCAAGGAGCCACAAGTAGAAACTGAGAAGAATTCGTATGCCGAAATCGAGTCTTCTAAGGCTGAAGAGAATGCTCAAAACACGGAATTAGATGCTTCATTTGATAACCTACAGATGTCAGCAGCAGTGGACAAATTTTTGACAAAGAATGTTGTGGGAATTTCCTCACTTGTGCTGCTGAGTCTGCTTGCTGCTGCAGTTTTCTTTAACCACACAAAGAAAGGAAAACTCCCAACTCCAAATGCTACAACTCCTGTGGGACAATCTGCGATGACCAAGAAATTGGATTACAGTCCAATTTCAAATCCAATTTCAGTCACAGATGAGAAGTTGGCTTCCAGGAATTGGCAAACAGAGGTCGATAATGATATGTTGGGAGAGTCATGCCCATCAGAAATGAGCAGCTTCAATAGTTCATCTCAAAGCAAGAAAGGACTCAAAATCCCAAATGAAGTTCAGAGCCAAGCTAGGAAAATTTATAGGAGAGAGTCTCTTGCTTCATCAGATTTCTCTCTGAGTTCAGCTTCTTATGGCAGTTTTACCACGTATGAGAAGATCCCCAGCACGCATGTAAGTAACTTTCATTGCCAATGTTTATAAATTGTGATCATACATTTTCAATTCAAATAGCCAGAAAATTGTTTCTTACGTTTCGCTTTTTTGGCTTGTGAAGGGATACGGAGATGAAGAAGTTGTTACACCAGTCAGGCGTTCAAGCAGGATCAGGAACCACCAAGTCACTTCTCCTTGATTGATCATGTTGTAATCTTTCAATTCCAGATCAACCACTATTTAGTTGCTGACTTAGCTTAGTTTTAGCTTTGATTGATTGATCATGTTGTATAATCTGAACTCTAATCCTGTCCTTAATTCAGATCTTCTGATTTTAATCTCAAGTCTTCCATTTCTGTCAATGAAAAAAAGTAGACTGCTTTCAGTAAACAACTCTCCTTTGTACTGCATGCACTTCAAGTGTGTTTGTTTTTAATTAATTAATAATAATAATAATAATTTTTATTCGTTTTTTAATTTTATTATATTAAAATTAATATAATATATATTTTAATATAATTAAAAATTAACGGGATCGCGTGCATTTTATGATGTGAAAATAAAGGTAATAACGAGCGAAGATAAATAAAAAAAATTAATTAATTATTAGTAATTTATAATAATTTTTAATTTACTAACTGAATAATTTTATAACGGAAGAGGAGCGTAACGACGTAATCTGACGTGATCTTACTCACAGTCTCTAAGCTTAGAGAAGTATGTAATTATCAGACAAGGCAAGCCACGCGTGCTTGTAACGTCGTTATCATTCATTCATTCATTAATTGGTTCTTCTTCAACACTACTATTTTCAGTTTCTCTTCGTTTGTTTGTGCTTAAAAATCGAAAACACTTTCTGAAATGGTTGTATTTTAGTATATTTATTTTCGATGTCTTGAGAGAGAGAGAGAGAGGGGATCTGGTGCATTACTATTTATAGAGAGAGAGAGATTAGGGTTTACTGTTTGAGAAGT